>JAQZBX010005774.1:0-55262 GCA_029593785.1 Cabassous unicinctus
GGGGGGCGGTGGGCAGAGTAGGAATGGCAGTGAGTGAGGTGGGGAAGGCTGAGTTTTAGGGAGGGGTGGGGGCAGCCAAGTTGTGAGGTGCAGGCTGGGGGGTACTCACAATGCTCTCCCTTCTCCCCAGACGCTGTTCTCACCTACCCCCACCGAATCCCCTTTAAAGTAGCAGCCAGGCCCCACCCTGACCAGGCAGTGTCTTCTCTCTAGCGGGCTCCCACAGAGCTACCTGGGCCTCCACTGACCAGCACAACTGTGTTTCTCTGCCCACCCTTAGGCAAGTTCCTTCCCCCATTTTGGACTCAGTTTCCCCATCTGTATAATGAGGGAGTCACACTTTGAGTTTGGCCTTTTGGCTTTCATGGCCTGACCCTTTCACAGAAAAAGTGAGGACAAGATGAACTAAAGGGAATGGGGACGGCTGTGAGTTGGGCATCTGTGATGTGCCAGGTACCAGGTGCTGGGTTCTTTGCAGGTGGCACAGAGAAGTCAAAAGCAGATGCTGCCCAGGGGCCTCAGGGTCAGTACACATGATTCTCCCTGCCTTCCTGTACCTCTGTTTCCTTATTTATCTAGTGGGGACCATAATCAGTTACCTGCCTTCTAGGGTCACGGGGAGATCCCAGTGTGATAACGCCTGTGAAGTGCCTCCCACAGCACCCACCATCTAAGCACATTTCCATAGTAGGTAGTAGCAGGGTCAACACGCTCATCATAATCTCCCCAGCCTGTGCAGGGCTCACCTTAGCAGAAACATCCTGACCTGGCATCAGAAGAGCCTGGGCCCCACTCCCAGCTGCCATTCACCTGCTGAGTCCCCGAAGCCTCAGTCTCTGCCAGTAAAATGAAATGGGGCCAATAAAATCTGTGTGGAGAAGTATGATGGGGATGCAGTGAGAGGGCTTCAGGAAAAGCAGCCAGCACAGGGCCTGGCCAACGGAAGGTGCCTGGTAGCATTTGTCTCCTTCCTTGTTCAAGCAAAATGGACGCTGATGGCAGAGCAAAGCAAATGCACAGTGATAAGACTGCTGCTAATATCTAACGAACGTTTACCATGGGCCCGCCGCTGGCCTAGGATTTTGCCCATTTAACTCACTTAATCCTCATCAGTGACACTATGAGGTGGGCAGAGCCGTTACCCCCATTTTTCAGAGAGGAAAACTGAGCCACAGGGAAGGAAATACTGTCTGCTTGGAGCCTCCAAGGGGTGCTGCTTAAGCCCATCGGCAGCAAGTGCTGACACTTAGTGAATAGATGCCAGGCAGTGCCCTAAACCCTCGCCCATGGCGCCCCTTCCATCCTCCCAACTACCTCGCAAGAGAGCTGTTATCATTGCCCCCATTTTACAGACAAGAAACTGAGGCACAGAGGTGCAGTCACTTGCACAATTAGTAAGTGGCTGAGTCAGGATTCGGAGACCCGTCTGGGTGCCTGCTCCATCCTATTCGCTTAACTATTCACTTAACCACAGCACAGACCCCACCAGCAGGCCCAGGAGATGGGGGGGGGGGGCAAGACCTCAGTGTTGCTACCCTCAAGGAGCTGGGGGTCCCAGGTGGGAGAAGCTGGGCTCTCTCAGGAGGGCAAACTCTCTCCCAGCCCCCATCCCACCAGTGCCCCAGACAGGCAGGGAACAGGTGCACTGACCCCTGGCCCTGGGCTGGGGGAGGGGCCTGCTCGGCAGCCAGAGCCCCGAGTGGACAAGAAGAAACCCAGCCCGCAGCCCCTCGGCCCTGGCAGGAGATTAACAAAACAAATACCCGAACAATCTCAATTTCAACACTTGGGGAGGGGGGCCGCGTGTCAGGGAGCCAGGGGCAGGAGGGAACCGCGGAGATGTTTTACCACCTAAATAACTTTCCCTCTGTTTAGTTTCACACAAATGTACACTCAAGTGCTCTCATTTTTTTTTTTTTTTTTTACATTTTTATTTTATTTTTACAAATGCTCAAACGTTCCTGCCACAAATTATTCTTGGCCAGGTTACAAGTAGAAAGGCCGTGTGTATCCTTTACTTGATAAAAAGCGAGGAGGGAAAAAAAGGGGGGGTTTCTTATGAAATATTTTGGTTGTGGGTTTGAGGTGGGATTTCTTTCTTAATTTTCCCGACTCTGCCTTGGCCTGAGTGCTCACTTCCTAGCGCATGAGCCGTTCCGACGTGGTGGAAACCCTTCCACGGCTGTGCTTACTTCCAGCTGCCCTGCCGGACTTGGCGGTTCTGGTTTCACCGAGCCGATTAGGAGCGGCCTTTGGGAAGGGCAGATGGGAGCTGGCACGGACGCGGCTTCCCTCGCCCAGCCTTGCAGGGTCCAACGCAGGGCGTGCTGGGAGGCCTGTCCGGCAGGCCTGGGGGTCAGGGCCGAGGTTCCCGCGTTCCCGGGCAGGAGGCGGGGTGGGCCTGCCCTGCCCTGACCCGGGACCAGAGGGTGGGCCGTCCAGGGCACCTCTAGCCTGCCCCACCCTCCAGCCTTCTCCTCCTGCAGATCTGGCCCAGGCCCTCTCCCCAGCCCTGTCGCCACCACTCCCCCCAAAGCCGGGACCAGTCTTCTGCCCCTAATCTTGATATTAGCCCTGTGCCATGTACAGCTGCCCCTTGCCAGGGGCTCTCTCCCCTGGGTGGATTAGAAGGGCACACAGTGGTGCTGGTCTCTAAAGTTTTCTGGTGTCTGGTCCAGTGGGGGTCTCCAACTGCAGCAGGGAAGATCTAGGCCTTCCTGGGACTGGAATATCTCACCGACAGTGTTGCAAAGCCATTTCCTATAAAAGCAAAACCATGCAGCCACGGCCATGGAATCGGTGCCCACTGCGGTGCCTGGGCCTAAGGGGTGGACCACATGAATTCGAGTCAGACAGAAGGTATTCGAATCATGGGTCTTAAATGGATGGTGTTGGGAACTTCTCAATGCACATTCACGCTCATGATTTTAGGTGTGCTTCTTGGAGGTGCTGCTGAGCAGACTCTGAAACCCATTTGACAGTTGAGGAAACTGAGGCTCAGAGCGGTAACGTGATCTGCACAAGGCCACCCAGCCATTCTCGTCCTCTCCCCTTTCTGCTCTGATTCATGATCGCCATCACTGCTTGCCCAGCCCCAGGTACGCAGGCCAGAGCCTGGAGACGCCTGGATGCCTCCCTCTGCCTCAAACCCACATCGGACTGCCCCGAGTCCTGCAGCTGTGCCCCGCCCTCCACCGCCCCGTGAATCCACGCCCTTCATCCCTTCCCGCCCACTGCTCCTGTGCACAAGTTGCCGAGCAGAATGCAGGAAATGTAAATGTCTGCCGGGATTATCGTTATCAGCCTCAACCTTCACAGCCAAGGAGCAACTGGCAAAGCCCTGGGCCCTGACATTGCTTCAGGAACTTTTTTCCATTTTATTAGTGCGATGAGTGACTTTATGGAGCTCTGTGGTGTATAATTATGCACTCATTTTATTGATTAGCAGCTTGAGGCTGGAACTTTCTGATCCCTTAATTGGAGCCCTGCTGCTCTTCCCCAGCAATTGTGATGGGAATTACTGGTTAACTTATGTATAACTGAGCTCAGGAGCAATCATTTTGCGGCCAATTGCAAGTGAGTATGAGGAATAAAACTGTCTCTTCAGACAGGAAGTCCAGCCGGCATCCTGGACTTATCCTTGTTACGGTGCTCTGTGGGCTGCATGGCAGTTGTGGGGGGCGGGATGCCGACCTGGCCCCGAGAGACTCCAGCAGGGACAGGGCTACCCCACCTCAACACCCTGCTCTGAGCCCTGCGGGCACCCAACGGGCCTCTGCTGGCTGGACCCGTCAGCACCCTTCCCTCCACCCCGAGTTAGGAAGGAAAGCGGTCAGTGGAGGCTGGGGGAGTGCGTGGGCCCTGAGGAGAGGCAGGGAGGGGATCCAGGCAGGAGAGGACCCTTCTGTTGGGGCAGAGGCCCTGGGGCAGGAGTGAGCCCCTGGTCAGAGCAAGAGGGGTGGGGGTGGAAGCGGGGCTGGGGCAGACGTTGCGTGCCGTCTCCCTGCTCGACAGCCCCTCAGTCTTGGGTGCAGGAGCCCTGGGCACATGTCCTGCATGCCTCCCACGCCCCGGGTGCCTTCTGGCAGCTGGGCTACAGCACTGAAATCCCTGTCCTCAAAGAGCCTCTATTCTAGTGGACGGTGAACACATAAACATATAATAACCGTGGGGCATCGGGGCCGAACAGGCAAAAAGATCAATGGGACAGAAGGAAGAGACACTGAACCTAGAAGACAGAACTGTTAGCACTAAAAGAAAATATTTTCATAATCTCAGGCAGGTTATAAAACCCAGAAGCCATAAAGGAAAAGATGGATTAATTTAAATGTGTAAACATTGAGCAGGAGCAAGCAGGCCGGGAGCGGGAGAAGGAGGAGAGAGGCGTGGGGGGCGGAAGAAACGAGCACGGGCCCACTGTCAGAGGGCGCCCACCAGCCCGTAAGGTGGCCTGGGGGTGGGCAGGCCGGGACAGCACACAGCTGCACCCAAGGCTGACCCCCTTCCTGCCCCTGCCAGGTCTGAGAGGCAGCTCAAGGGCAGTGGCTGTGGCCTTCCGGCCCCTCCCTTCTCAGTCTCACTGCCCAAGTCGGGGCCTCTGCTCAGCCCCCCTCAGCCTCCCCACCTTTCTGGTCAGCCCTGCTTCTCTGCATCCACACCCACCTTGACCTTGAGAGAGGAGGTGGAACCTGAGGACGGCCAAGAGCCCAGGTGAGGCGTCCTGCCCTGACCCAAGTCCGTGCTGAGAACATCACCTCCCCCCGCCCCCAGCTGCGTTCCCAGGACCCCTTCCCCCACCTGGACTCGCTGGAGCTCCTCCTGAAGACGGTCAAGCCTGAGGGAGTCCGGAGGCCGGTCCCTCCCCTGGCCCAGAGCTGCCGGCCTCCCTCGCAGACACGCCAGGGTGTCATGGCTGGGGTGTCTTCCATAGCTTCAGCGGCTCGTTCTGCCGTGGCCCCACAGCTGAGAGGTGGCAGAGCTGGGATTTGAACCCAGGTCGCACTGGCTCCCGCTCCTCCAGTCTCTGCATCTGCCCGTTGGTTCCCAGACCCTGCCTGAAAGCTGGGGGCATCTTCCCCCCTTGAAACCAGAGAAAAAGTGGAAATCTGGGGCATGTCTGGGTCCTTAAGACACCTCGTCTGTGCTGGATGGTGTCTTGGGATGTTAGGCAGGAAGGAGGACGAAGCCGGCGGGTCTCGGCAGAAAGAGAAGGGCAGGGGACCAAGCACTGACCCTAGAAGCGTGAAGGCAGAGCCAGAGCCAGGAGGAGAGTGCCCAGCCCACATCCCCGGCTGTCTGCTCTGGACCTGCTGGACGGGGTCAGGGAGCCCTCCCAGACCCTGAACTCGGGGACCCAGGCCACGCAGCGCCATGGCCAGAGACACGGACCAGCAGGGCCATGCAAAAGAGGAGGAGGCTGCCTGTGCCCCTGGGATAACACACCCTGCCGCCCCAGGCCAGCTGGCACCCCCTCACCCAGCCGCTGCAGCCCCCGGTGTGGAGGAGGGAGTCTCTCTGGGGAAGGAAGATCAAAAGGAGCAGGAGCCCATAAATCGCCAGCAGGGGCCTCGCTCTCTGCCCTCCACGCACCAGGGAGCCTTCCCATAGCAGCTCAGATGTGGTTCAAGGACCCCGGGGAGACCCCAGCCCAGCATGGCTCCCTCCAGCCCCAGCCCAGCCCCCTCTGCCAGGAAGGAGGGCAGTCAAGAGAGGGGAGACCTGCACCCAGACTCAGTCTACGCGGGCCACACACACAAGTGCGTGCATAATCACACACAGGTGATGCTCACGCACCACAGAGCCAGGCTGGGAAGTCCTGCTTTGACCACCTCCAGCCTCCCTGCCCAAGCCGGGGCCATTCTGAGGGTCGCTGTGCATTGGGCCTGGGGTTGACACGCGTGGAGTCCATTCCCATGCAGCTTCACAGTTTACTCTCTGTGTGGCCTTGGGCAAGTTGATTAACCTCTCTGAGCCTCAGTTTCCTCGTTTATCACCTGCAGAGGAGCCTGACACATAGCAAATCCACTCTCCTCACTCTCCAAACTTGCCCAAGAGATTATTCTGAAGAGTAACAAGGTATGTCCCTGACTGAATACTGTTTGAGCACTGCCTCATTCAGTGCACAGGACAACCATGCGAGGGAAGCACTGTTGTCGCCCCCACTGTACAGACAAGAAGACAGGGCTCACAGTGGTGAAGGACTCATCCAAGGTCAAAGCAAGCTGCAGACCAGAGGCTGACACCAGCACCCAAGTGCCCTTCACCAACTCTGCCGGCTTTCACCCTTCACTCGGTGCCCCTCCTGGGGCTACAGCTGGGAGAGACCCTGGGGTCTCAAATCCCTCCGGCCAACAGTGATGGCAAACATATATCTAAAACAAGCCTGCCCCACCTCTCCTGCTCTCCCCTTGCCAAGCCACTGTCACCTCCCACTGGATTCCTGCCACAGCCTCCTCACTGGGCACCCTGCCTCCCTCCCCCTAACTCCCCAGTGATCCTGCTCAAAACCCTGCGTGTGCCTCAGAGCAAAAGCCAAAGTCCCCCCGCTAGGCACCACAGGACTCCCCCATGATCCAGGAGCTCCCACGGCCTCGCTGACTCCTCTCCCGGTCAGCCACTCCACTCTGCCCCTCAAACACTGAAGCCAGCTCCTACCTCAGGGCCTTTGCACTAGTTGTGCCCTCAGCCTGATAGTTACATATCTCTTGCCTGTGTCTTCAGGCTCTACTCAGATGTCTTGTCAGTGAGGCCCTCGCTGAGGAGCCCATGTAAAGCAGCCCTCCCAGCCTCCCTGTCCCCTCTCCCTCACGCTGTTTAATCTTTCTCCCTAGCACTCATTGCAGTCCAACATGTCACATATTTGCTTGTTTATTTATTTAATGTCTGTCTCATCCCAGGAGTGTGTGTGCTCCTGTGAAAGCAGGAAGCTCTTCTGTCTTATTCATCTCTTGTTCATCCTTGGAAAGCCTTCAGTAAATAGTTGTGGAACGAATGGAGGACTGAAGATTGAATGCTAACACAGTGGTGGGGCTGGGGATTGGGAAAGAAGGTGGGGAGAGAAAGGGAGGGGAGGGAGAGGATATGCATAGGACACGTATCCATGCATATGGAGGCGGCCATATTGGACCCCCACACATCCCTGCATGTTGAAGCACAAACGCATGTGTCCATACAGCGAACATGCACGAATAGAGACTGGGAGGCAAAACACAAACACCCAGCTCCTATATAGTAATTCACCCAGCCTCACACAGACACACAGACAAGCTGTCATACAAATGCATGCCCTGATGTGTAGCTATCTACATGCACACGCATCATTGCACACATGCACACCCACAGGGTCCCTTACCAGCGCTCTGTTCTGGCCTGGCACCCCCACATTCCGCAGCCCCTGTCCAGGCAGGGAGAGGAGCTTTTCCAGGCGCCCTCACCAAGCAGGGAGTTAAGCTCCACCAGCTCCTTGTCAAAGCTGATTTGGCTCCAGCCTCCTTGTAATCTGCTCCAGGATCAGCGCTCACCGGGGCGCTGGCCCTGGCCTGAGGTCAGGACCTCTCCCCTTCTCCTAGGAAGTCCCACTGAGTCTCCACTGTCTCCACCCCCAACTCAGCTGCAGCTTCTTCCTCTTGACCAGTATAACCTGCTGAGCTGAATTCTTGCTGGGTCTTTTCAAACAATCCCAATTATTTGGGGGGAGGGGTGGTACAATGACTCCCAGGAGGGGCTCGGTGGGAGAGCTGAGGGGTCATCACCCTTCAGGATGGGGTGCAACTGAAAACCCCAGCCAGGTCCCACTCTCTTCTCCAGCCTCTTCCTCCCCAACTTGATGCTGCAGCCTCAATTCCCTGAAAGCACCCCACTTTCTCGCAGTTCCACGCCTGTGGGCCTGCAGCGCCTTCTGCCTCAAGTGCCCTCTGCAGAGTTCAGCCAGTGGACTCCTCGATGCGCGCCGAGGCTTCAGCAGATGTCCCCGACGCCTCCTGGCGGGAGCTCCCACCATCTCTGCTGGCCTGCATCTCTCTGAGTCATCCTTGTCTGTTTGGGTGTCTGCTTCCCGACTGGGCGGCGGTCGTTGAGGGCAGGAAGCACATGGCTGTACCTGGACCTGCCGAAGACCCCAGCGCACGGCCCGCACAGAGCACAGGCCCAGGAAATGCTGGTGGAATGTGAGAAAGGGACGGAGTCTGGACTAGGTGCCAGAAGTCGAGGGTCAGTCTCCCTTCTCGGGACCTTGAGTGAGTCCCCTGTCCTCTCTGGCCTGCAGGCTGCGAGTCTGGGCTCCCTGAGGCCTCAGAAGGTCTGTGAGGCGGCTCTGACCCCATGTCCCCGTGATTCCTCCATCGCCCCCATCACCACCCCGTTCGCCTACACCACTATCGTCCCCGTCACCCCACAACACTTACATCCTTCTGTCTGCACACACACACACTCACACACATACACACACAAGCAGGACTTTGTGCTCCTCCAGACCAGAACTGTATCTTTTTCCCCTCTGGACCCCTCGCTCCCAGCAGAGAGCCTGGCACAGTCTAGAAGCTCCACGCTGTGGACTAAAGGAAGGAAGGGCTCAGCGGATGAGGGCACGACTCCAGGACCTGTGCACACCCCCACCCTGGTCCAGCTTGCCAAGCCACAGAGAGGCCAAAATGGAGGAGGGGGCATGGCCTGGGGTCATCTCAATGCCCCTCCTGTGCGGCTGCCCCCTTCCCTGGCTGCCCAGGACCAACAGGGCCACCAAGAACACAGTTTCTGTCTGAGCCCCCAGGTGATCTACAGGAGTTGAGCTGAGCCCCAGCCTGAATTCCGGGAACTCGCAGAGAATGTCAGAAAGCCCAAGACACAAGAGGAACTCAGTCTGATAGTGCAGCCCCCCGGCCTCAGTTTCCTTGTTTGTAACACAGGGATCACATTCCTGGCCCTTCAGGGCTGCAGTAAGGATGAAGCGAGAGACAGCAGGGAAGCTGCCCAGGCCAGGGCCTGGCCGCCGCTAGGGGCATTCCCTCCAGCCTGCCAGCGCCTCCTCCCCAACTGTCCAGTGCTGGAGGCGGGGGTGTTGGTACTTGTCTGGGTGGGGCCTCCTGAGGGGGGAACACTCAGCCTCCGGTTCCATTGTTGACCCAGAAGCACATTCCCTAGATTACCCCGTTAGCTCCTCACACCGGTCCCATGAGGAAGAGTCTATATCCCCATAAGCAAAAACAGTGGCAGGGGGCTCTAAGTGGGGTGGGAGGCCCTGGGTCACTAGCCCTGGGCACCTGGACCTGATGCCACCATGCTTGTGGGGCAGCACTGGGCAGGAGTCCACAAGCATCCAGGAAAGGGGTCTGCACAGCCCCATGGAGCACTGAGCTGGGCTGCCTGGGGAAGTTCTTCCCACCATCTATCCTCTGTCAGGACTTGGGCAACCGCGTGATTGGGAGTCAGCCCTGCTGCACCCCCTCCCCACTCGTCAGGGAGAGAGGAGGTGGGTGGCCCAGCCCAGGGTCCTCTCCCTGGTCCACTTCCTCTGAGAGATTATAGAGGCTGGGTCTCCTCCACGCCCATCTGTCCCACCACCAGCACAGGAGCAGCTTCCTGTTTGCAGGGATGGGTGCTTGTTGCTATGGTGACAATGGGAGGTGCCCCTCCAGGTGCCTGATACCAGGCCGGCCCCTCCCCGGGCCTGCCCTATCACTATAGCCTGCTCCTGCTATCAAAGGGGCCATGGGCAGGCGCTGCCGATGGGCCTAGGCAAGCCACCCCTTATCTCTTCCAGGCCCTGGGAACTTTTCGGACTCTGGGCACCAGGGGCCCAGCAGGACAGGCAGGCTGGAGGGCGTGAGAAATGAGTTGAGGGGTCCCTGGGGAGAAACTGGCAGGAGGGACCTTGAGCCTGTGAACGGGCAGGGGTGGTTAGTGGCTCGTCCTCCATGGTCCTCCATCTCCACTTTCCCCTCACGCCTAGGCCGTATCACTCCACTCTGACCCTGGTCTTGTCTTCTGCCAAGTGGGGACAAGAGCAGTGATTGTGAAATCCAAACGTGTAAGGACCACAGGACATAGATGGGTATTTGATTGTAATAATCACGGTGTTAGTTACTTGTGGAGGACAAGCCCTGAAAGTGCATTATTCTCATGTAATCCACATGACAACCCGAGATGTGGGCCCTGCTGTCACCCACATTTTACAGACAAAATCCCTGAGGTTCAAGAGATGAGGGAATTGCCCCAAATGGCATGGCTTATGAGTGGCCAGGAAATGTTAGCTGCTGCTATGGCTGTTATTCCTTCTGCTGCGTTTTGGCTGAAGTCTTAACAGCCTCTCGACTGCCCCCAACCTCCTTTCCCCGACTGCCCATCTTCTCAGGGCAACAGTACGATTTTCATCCACTGGCTCGTTTTTCCATTCACCTAGTAATTATTCGCGACAGCCCTGTGAGGTCAGTGCTGTGATACGAATGAGGAAACTGAGGCCCAGAGGGGGGCAGAGCCTCCCCCAGTGTCACACAGCAAGCTGGTGTCAGAGCTAAGGCTCCAGACCCTGGCTGTCTCTTGGAAAGTAGAATGGGGCAGTGGGGGGGAGGGGGAGGGATCCGAGGAGTGGCCCCAGCAGGACCAGGTCCCCCAGCCCCACTTGGGGAGGGAGCCCGAGAAGGCTGAGAAAGACAGAAATAGTGAGATCAAGAGGCCTGAGGGCGAGCGGAGGGGAGGGACAAGTCATCTTCTCCAGCCCCCTGCTCCTCAGTCTCTACCCCCTCCCCACCTGGGCAGTCTGAACTCCCAGAATGCACTGCTACTGCCCCCACCCCCTCCACCTGTGGGGAAGGCCTGGTGGGAGGAGGGGCCAGCCAGAGGTGGAAGAGGTCCCACACTGGGACTGCCCCCCACCCTATCTGTTTGGGCCCCGATGAAATGCCCCCTTCCCTCTGAAGCCCAAGCTAAACCCACCCCTAAGTAAACCATTCTCCTTAGGTGGCCAAGCCGATTCTTCTAAAGCACAAACCTGACCATGCCCTCCCCTGCTTATAACTTGCTGTTGTGTCTCCCAATTGTTGTCAGTATAAAGGCCAAGTTCCTTAGCCTGGCATTTGAGGCCCTTCAGGATCCGTACACAGACCCACACATGCACAAACACACAAATACACAACACACTGTGCTCCACGCAGACTCAACTTCTGCTTCCCTCTGCCTTACCTCTGGGCCTTTGCCCGTGTTATCCTCCCTGCCTGGAACATGCATTGACGGTCCACGCCGAGGCAGGAACCTGAGCTCCCGGAGGACAAGGACGACGTCCTAGTGCAGAGCCTCACGTTACAGGAGGCTTTGGTATGTGAGCAACGTGTGAATTAAATAATAAAGGAATAACTTCTCAGAACACTCTTTTTATAAACCTGACAGAGTCTAAAAGACAATAATCAAGCCCCTTTCTTCTTCTAGATTCTCTCCAGGTAAAACAATCCCAGTTCTGTTAGCATTTCCATATTTCAACTTACAGAAGACTGAGCTTCTAGCTGAGGAATGAATGAAGGAGTGAATGGTTATGTGAATTAGTGAGTGAGTATGGTAGTGGGCTAGAACATGAACTAAAGATCGGCTGAAGCAATGAAGTAAGTGGCAAGTAGATGGAGGAAAGAGTGAATGGATTGGAAGGAAGGGAAGAAATGCAATGAACAACATCCTGGTAGAGGGCTTCCTCCAGGGTCAGGTACAGGAGAGCAGGCCAGTTCCTCCAATCTGCAAGCTTCTGGGAGACTCCCCCTCACCCCTGCTTCCCGGCCCCAGAAGCATAGACTCTGTGGCGCAAGGCTCAAATCTGGTCCACCACTTGTTTTTATAAATAAAGTTTTATTGGAGCGTGGCCACACTCATTCGTTTATATACTGTCTAGGGCTGCTCTCACACTACAAACAGCAGAGCTGAGTGGCTGCGGCAGAGACCGCCTGGTCCACAAAGCCTAAAATATTCACTATCTGGCCCTTTACGGAAAGGTTTGCTGATCCCTCTGCTAGAGCCTCATGCTGAGACCCGGACTTTCATTCCAATGCTTACAGGAATCCTCCTGGTCTTCAAAGGGTCCTCCGGGCCCCACTTGCCCACCTCTGAGACTGGCCCTCACCACCTCTCCAGCAGCCCCTCCTGCCCTAGGGCAGCTCTTCCCTCTGCTGAGTGGAAATGTTCTGTCTTCCTTCTTGCCGACCTCCCGCCGTGACCGCGGGTGTTTACCCTGACCTCTGCCCTGCGTCTAGCTCCCCACCCGCCAGGCCGCCTCAGGCCCGGCTAATCCCTTTCTCAACCAGGGAGGCTAGTGAGTCACCGTGTCCGGAGCAGGGACATCTGCTGGGCTCCGGTTCTCAGCTAATCTCACTAGCTCTGCGCAGGAGGCCCGGGCCGCCCCTGCTGCTTCTTGTTTGCACTTGGGCCTGGCGTGGAAGTGAGCCGGTTTGAGGGGAGATTCACTCGCCCAGAATTGTGGTGTGTTTAGAGACGGAGTGTTTATTTCAAGTTCGGTTTTCTCTTCAGCTCCTGGGAAGACTTCCCAAAAATGAGCCAGAGAGTGAGGGGCTCTCTGGCCTGCCTGGGCTGTACACCAGGAGGGAGAGCTGTTCTCATTTGACCCCTTAGATTCCTGGGCCCACTTCACAGAAGAACAAACCCAAGTTGTCCAGTGACCAGCCCAGGACTCCTGCCTTCTTGCTTCTTCTCTCAGTCTGGAACTTTCTAGAATCATCAAAGGACCACACAAAGCTTAATGGATTGCTTTGGACCCCTTCTCACTGTGCTCCTCTGATGCCAGGATGGACTGTGGAGGAACCTACAGATGGGTGGGGGACCAAACACAGCATCCCAGGATGACATTGGTTTCTGCCAAGGCAGGGGGCGATGGTTGGATCTTCACAGACGCAAGACCCTTTGCCTGAAGCAAATGCACAGGGCAGCGGTGCAGGACATCTTAGCCCCATTTCCCGGATGTGCTGGGGTTCAGGGCTCACATTTCAGTGAGGAGCGGTATGAGGAGGCAAGCTGGAGGCCACTGCACAGGAGACCGGATGCCCGAGGCCAGCAGGAGGAGAGAGAGGCCTGCCCAGAGGGAAACAGCACGGGCAAAGCGTGGAGTCTAGAAGGCTCCCTTCCCTGCAGGTTCTACGTTTTTTGGGTTTTTTTTCACTATTCATTGTGACCATTGCCTCCATAATTAATTACGACTACATGGAAAGAGCCCACAGATTTGAAGGAGAAAAAGGAAGAGAGAAATAAGTGAGGACAGCCTAGCAGTCATGGCCACAGCTTCCAGAATCAGGCTGCCTGGGTTCAAGTCTGACCCTTGCACTTATTAGCTGAGCCTCACTTTTTCTCATCTGCAAATGGGGCTAATAATGCCAAGCTCATGCCTTTTGGGAGGTGAAAGGAGGTAACATATGTCCATTGCCAGGCCCATGGTCTGGCACAGGGCAGGGGCTTGGCCAGCAGAAGCCCCTTTCTTCCCCAGAGACACAAAGGCCTTATCACTTGCTATTTGAACCCACAGCTTTATCTTGAGCCCCGGAATGATGTTATTGCTAATATCTGTTGGTGTGAAGCCAACTCGCCACCCCCAGTCCAGCCCAGCGAGGTCCCGGGAGGCGGCCACACTGCCGTGGGAGCATACCTGGCCTGCATCTGCCCCCGTGGCATCACCTGCACACATTAATGAAAACTTCACGGTGCAGAGCAGAGCCAGGCCAGACCAGGAAATTGCAAAGTCTCAGGCAGGTTACCTCAGCCTGGCTGCACACTCTTTCGTTTTTATGGCCCCACGTGAAATAACATAAAAGCATAATTTATTAAAGTATCACTTTAAGTGGGGATGGCAAGAGGGGGCCGGTGCCCGGGGGTCCGTGAGGGCTATATTGCCCAGAGGTCCCAAGGTCCACGCTTGGGAGGGGTCAGTGCAGAATCTGCGTGTTTTCCCACCGGCCAGCCACGGCACAGCAGACTGGGAGCCCCTATGGAAGTGCCAGGAGGAGCAGGAAGCCATGGTACAAAGGCTGGAGACAAGAGCTGGACCATGTGGGTTTGGATTCTGGCTGTGTGACCTTGGATGAGTCAGTTACCCTCTCAGAGCCAAAGACTCCTCATCTGTAAATAAGAGGAATTGCTGAGGGGTCCCGAGTCCCTCATTAGCAGGGCTTTTACTAGGCCTGTTCCTTCCAGAGTGAAAGAGACTTCCAGGCACTGAGCCGCACCAGGAAATGGCTCTGGGATCGCCTCATTAAACACTAAGGGTATTTACACTGGGAGAAACAAATATTTATCTCTGGACCAAGGAGGAAGAAGTTCTTTGGAACCCCAGCCTAGTCAGTATCTGGCTCAGACACACTTCGCGGGAGGGGACCCAGTAGTCAGGGAGAGGAGGAAGGAGGCGGGAAGGAAGGCACAGACCCTGAGAGGACAGGCAAGGCTGGGTTCAAATCCCAGTTCTGCCCCTGCCCAGCGTGGGGCCCCAAGCAAGGGTCCTTACTTCTCCGTTAGTCCGTGTCCTCCCCCAGAAACATGGAGCTAAGAACGCCCCAACCTCTCGGGGCTGATGGAGGTTTCGGGGAGGTGAGGAACTGGCAGCACCAGGGAATGGGGCCGTTTAGCACAGTGCCCACACAGGGTTAACAAACAACACATGCATGCCAAGGGACGAGGTGCACGGCAGCTCTCTCCCACTTCCACTGGCCCACCTACCCTAAGGGAATGGACCGCTCACAGGGACAGGATACAAATTTCCAGAACCCAAATTCAAGTCCCTTAGTTTGATCAAGGAATTCTATGCTGCTGTCTACAAGGGGTGTTATGCTGAAATGGGAGAATTTCTGGAATCCAGCCAGTTCTCTCCATCTCCACAGCTACCACCCTGGTCCAGGTCACCATCCTCTTCTGCCTGGACTATTGATGCAATGTCCAGGCTGGCCCCCCTTCCCACTACAGTCTAGGAGAAATGGATGCAAAACAGGAGAGGAGGTGGGCAGATGCAGGAAGGACTTCCCAGCTGCAAGAAAAAAGCATCTTCGACACACCCTTGGACAAAGATGCAGAGGGTCCGAGCTTCAGTTCTGCTATGAGGGCGCTATTTAGGCTCTTAGTGAGGCTGACACAGAGAGGGTGGGCCCAGAAGACCCCAGAGAGTTGCAGACCCTGGTACACTGGCAATCCCATGATATGCTCAGACCACACAGATTGGAGAGGAGTGAAGGCCTTCTCCTAGCTGCAAGGGCTGAGCAGGCGCCGTGAGCCCACCAGACCTTATTTATTTAACTCTGTGGTTGTTGAGTTTGGTGTTTGTTGAAATGATGCTGGAGCTCCCCTCCCAAGGGCTCTGGGCCCCACTGAGAACTTGAAAGTGACATTCCTCAACCCAGCTAAGAGGAGGGGTGGGAGCCCAAGCCAGAGCAGAGAGTGAAGGGAAGGGCAGCTGGGGACAAGGTGGGAGGAGAGGCAGCCAGGGTCCGGCAGGAAACAGAATCACTCAAAAGGGATAATAAGAAGGGGCTAATGATGGCAATTTACAGAGGTGTGGGTGGGGTTAAGGGAAACCAACGAGGGATAGTGCCGCACCCAAGGACTGGCAACAGTGGGGAGCTGTTACCACCCCTGGGCAAGGGCAGAGAGAGGTGGCTTTATCGGAAGCCACGGAGGGATGGAGCCAGCCCATGGCCTCAGCAGAGAGGGTGCTGGGAAATAAAAACCGCGACCCCCCTCGACTCCCACCCTCCCATTGGCTGAACCTGACCAGAAGATCAGAGAGCAAGGAGCCCCGGAGATGCAGTCTGGAGTTGCCAGGCCCTGGAGCCCAGGGCAGATCTGGGAAGGGGGCAGAGTGGGTCTGGAGGGGCCAACGGGTCTCACAGGCCACGCAACACCAAAGACCCCTGGCAACACATGGCTGTTTCCTAGAGGAAAGAAGTCGAGGGATCCAAGTGCTTCCCTAGCAGTAGATGAAAAGCACAGGCCACGGAGGGAATAAGACCCTGTCTTTGCTCGACCATGCCCTCTGCTGGGTTTCCCCTCACCTCCCCCTGCTTCCCTGTGGAAACCCCCTTCCTTTTGTAAGGCCCACTCACAACCATTATTTGTTGATAATAGCAACCATTTACTGAACCACTAATATGTGCCAGGACCAAAACTGAATGGTTACAATCACCTGAAGTCGGTCAGGCTTGGGTTCAAACCCGAGCTCCACCCTTCCAAGTTGCACGAGCTCAGGCAAGTGGCCTGAGGTTTCTTATCGGAAGTAAAGCCACCTAATGCTTGGTGGATGTGAAGACTAAAGGCCCTAACCACTGGCATCCTGTTTGTCATACAGGAGGTGCTCAGGACACAGTAACTGTCGACACGACTGCACTCACCTTCTTCGCAGGAAAGAAACCAAGGCTCAGAGAGGGACCGTAATTCACCTGGGGCACACAGGACGTGAGAACTGCAAGGGTGGAGGCTGGGATCCCAACTCTGGTCTCACCCCAAAGCTAACATTCTTTTCATTATACCAGGCTGCTGCCTTCTGCAGAAAACCTTCCCAGGTTGCCTAAGTGTGGAAATCCTTCTGTCTTGGGTATGATTCCTGTAACTAAAATGAGAGCTATCATATATATATATAGTTCTTACTATGCCAGACACATGCACTTTAATTCCTTTAGTTCTCATAAAAACTCTACAAGATAGTCACTGTTGTTATCCCCGTTGATGAGGAAACTAGGGCACAGAGAGGCCAAGTAACGCATCTAAGATCACACAGCCACAGAGGAAGCATTTGAACGCAGGCAGCCTGCTCTATAGAGTCTTGGCTCTTCATCTCTAGCAGCGCTGCTTCCTTTTCAGGTTTGCTGTGACGTGCCCATCTCCCCACTAGACCCAAGGCCAGAGTTGGCTGAGCACAGGGCTCCTCTTAGGTATGGTGGGGTTAAGATCTGGCTGTTAGGGAAGGCTGATGAGGAAGGGGGTAAGTGGTGTGATAGGCCAGAGTCTGGGAGCATCACCACCCTTGCAACTCTGCTCCCCCTCAGACCCATCACCTCTTGCCCAGATGGGGCCCCAGCCTCCTAGGTAGTCTTGGGCTGCAGCACCCCCTTTCACCTCACCACAGCAGCTAGGTTCTCCTTCTGAAACACAAACCTACACCCGCCCCACCCTGCCAATCTAAAACCCACTGGCCCCCTCCCCTCTGGCAGCAAACCAAGCTGCTTAGCCCAGCATTCTGGACCCCCAGGATCTAGCCCTATCTGTTTCTGCACTGCTCCCCACCACCCCATACACACACCTCCCCTTTCCTGAGTTCTCCCTTCTTTCCTAGAAGCATCTTTGGGTCAGAGGTGGTTCTTTCACCCAAGCGCCCTCCAGCCGTTGGCCAGACCCAATGCCTACCCCCAGCAAGTGTTCAGCAGTCATTAGTTGAATCGGAAGCACAGGCCTGGGAGGCTGGAAATCTGAATTCTAGTCCCACGTGTACCATTAATTTGCTCAGACACACCCCTTCCCTGCCCTGGGCCTCAGTTTCCCCATTGTGTGAGGAAGGAGAAGAACAGCATACTCTCTTGGGAGCCTGCCCAGCCAGCTCGGACTCTGTGCAACCATCTCCTTCTCTCTCCCTCTCTCTTTCCCGCTGTCTCTGTCACATGTGCACACACACATGCACACACACACACATACATGCACTCACACTCACACATGCACACACACATGCATGCGTGCACAGGGCTCAGGCCAGCCTCTCCCCAGGGCACTGAGCGTCTCTGTGGATTGAATTACCAACATTCATTGGTGAGAGGGAGGGAGGCGGGGCAGGGGCAGGAGTTGTGAATTCCGCACACTGAGCCTGTCCCCGCAAGGCCTGGACCAAATGCCACAGCGTGTCTGAGGCGGGGTGTGGGGGGGCCCGCAGGGAGGGGCACCCAGAACTGGAATGCCAAAGAAAAAACACCTGCGTAATCACACACACACAGACTCACACACAGCCTTTCCTCACAGACACTATCACACGCTCATGCGTTCACATGAGCACACAGGCTTAAACACACATGCATGTGTTTTATACACACTCACACACATAGCAACTCTCTTTTATTCACTCAACAAACATTCATTAAGCCGGTGTGCTACAGTAGGCTCGCTCTCCGTCTCGCACTCTTTTGTGAAACACAGCCATACAGGCTTTGAAACTCTTACACTTGGCCACACCCCTACACACACGCACACACACACACACACCCTCAGTCGCCCACGCAAGCTCACATATCCTGAGGCTTAAGCTGCCAGGCTCCTTTCAAGGCCCCCGGAGGGCCCTGGTGTGTTCACACAGTGATCAAAGCTAAAAAGAGGGTAGGGAAATCAGTAGTGCAGGGGTGTGCCAGGAAGTTCATTGATACAAATATTATGATATTTTTCTGAATTTGGTCATGTTTGTGATATTTGTCAGCTTTTAAAATTTTGTAATTTGCTGTGACTTCTTTTCTCGTTTTAAAGACTTACTTCAGTATCTGTCACTTTGTATCCTCTTCCAGAAGGAGGATCCCCCCAGGTGAATCTATTTCGAGCCTCACTAAGCCTGGATCATCCAAATATTTAGTCTCTCACGCTCACACTCTTGCACACACTTCCACACCCACATGTGTTCTCATAAATCAAAGACATGTCAAACCCACCTCCATACACACACAGCCTCTCACACCTGCCCCCTTCCCGCCATTCTCGCTGGCAGACAGGCATGCAACCCGGGGCCCCTCCTGCCCACCTGGCCCAGGGCAGACCCTGCTTCTTCCCAGGCTCCCGCCCTGACCGCAGAGCTGGGCACTCCCAGCCCATCCCCCGCCCCCACACTCGCAAAGCCACTGCTCCCATCGGCCAGGACCAGTGGACCCCCCAGACACTACCCGCCCACCGCCAGCTCAGCAGGAAACCGCCAAAACCCATGGAACCCTGGAATTTCCTTGGAGACCTCCTCATTGCCCAAGGCAGCTGGCATTGATAAAAAGACATGAGAACTGGAATTACGCAGTCCTTCCTGGATTCAAATCCTGACTCTAGCACCTGCACTGTGCTCTTGGGAAAGTGGCTAGACCTCCCTGAGCCTCAGTTTCCCCATATGTAAAGTGAGGGTTATAATCCTGCCTCATAGGCACGTTGTGAGGATTAACTGAGCAAAGAGAAGCAGAGCACAGAGTGAGAGCCCAGCACACGGTAGCCATAATTACTATTTTCCCTTTCATGACTGCAGGAAGGTGGGGTGGGAGCACAGTCTCCTCTGGACTGGTCCCTCCTCCAGCCCTCAGCCCAGTCCAGCCCCCCTTCCCTGTCGCCTCAGCCTCATCACCCTCTTGGCCACCCGAGAGTTGGGATCACCAGTGCACCTGTTTCCAAGGGCTCTAATTTCCTGTAAGCGTAAGAATTCAGGTCAGACACTGGCCTGGCCCACAGCCCCCCTCCCTTGGAAATCCATAAATAACCCGGCTCAGCCTGGCCTGGGCACGTGGCTTCTTTTCCTTACCCACTGAAACACTGGGCAGGTATGGCTATCGATTTCCACTTACATGTGGGGAAACTGAGGCCAAATGGGGCGGGGGCGACCTGCCTGAGCCACCACTGTGAGAGGTGGAGCTGGAACTCCAACCTGGGTCCGCGTCGGCAGTCACGGCCTGTGGCCTGCTGGGCAGACTGCACTCTGCTTCACCCACACTAGGTCTCAGAAAATTTAAAAACCTGTTTTTCTCATCCTCTCTAGAATATTCTGGGAATACCGGGCCCATTCCTACATGGCAAGAGCCGACTGCCCTCCTTTGATGGGGCAAGTGGTCCCCAGCTGGCCACAACCCCTGCTTCTCTCACTCACATTTTACCTGCACGGTTCCTGGAGGAATTTGCATTTGAGATCCTGACTCACACTAGAAAGAACTTCATTTAAAATATGCTCTTCCAAAAAGGAAAAAACAACATCCTTCCCCGGTTGGCCTATGACTTATCCCTGAAATCCAACAATTAGTTCAGGGGTCAGCACACTTTTCCTGTAAAGGGCCAGATAGGAAATGTTTTAGGATTTGAGGGCCAGGCGGTCTGTGTCGCAACTACTCAACTCTGCCTTGTAGCCGCAGACAGTATGTAAACAAATGGACATGGCCATCTTCCAATAAAACTTTATTTACAAAAACAAGCGGCGGGCCGGATTTGGCCTGTGGCTTGCGGTTGGCCGATCCCTGCCTCGGTGCCTCAAGTCCCTCCACCACGCTGTGAGGGAACTGAGTAGAGAATCCTAGGTTGTCAGAGCTTGAAGGGCCCTTAGGGTTTGGACTTTCAGCTCAGCACTGACCAGAGGAAGAAACTGGGCCCAAAGAGGGGATGTGATGCAGCCTGAGCTGGGTCTGCTGACATCTTGTCTGGTGCTCTTTCCTACAGACAGTGGATCCTGTCCTCCGAGCACAAGACTTGGAGCCTATTGCTCATTTCTCAGTCCCTTGCTGTGGTGGCTTGGATTGAACTGGGTCCTGTCTGGGATTTGGAATGGGATCATCTCAGGGAGTCCAAATGCCTGGCTCCAGGCCTACCACAGTGAGAGGCTTAGGGAGAGTGTGTGGAATGGGGGACGCTGAGCCCCCTGCTCCAAGCCAGTTTCTCAGACTCGGCACTATTGGCATCTCTGATCAGGTAGTTTTGTGCTGTGGGCGTGTCCAGTGCATTGAAGGGTGTTTAGCAGCATCCCCTGGCCCCGCCTCTACACACTAGATGCCGATAGCAAACCTCCTCCCCCAGCTGTGACCACCAAAAATGTCTCCACACGTTGCCAAAAACTCCCTGGGGGGCGAAATTTCCCCCAGTTAAGAATCACTGCCCTAGGCCAAGCAAGACGGTTCTGTTCTCCCCCTTCCTCTGCTGTGGCGCCGCTGGGAACGCATCACCCACCCCTGGGCTGCCTCAGTCTCCAGGGCAGGGTCCCCGCGATCAACTGCAGCCCCGGGTGGAGGGAGGGGGCAGATCGCAGCCGCAGCTGCAGGGTCCAGCCGTGCTCAGGAGACTCGGAGCTCACAGGAGTTTCCCTGTGAGTCAGGACCCAGGAATGTGTCGCCCAGAGTGGCCACGGGCCAGAGCCCCTCCACAGCAGCCCCAGCCACCCCCGCTGTGAGAACGAAAAAGACGGCAGGTGCCAGGTCTCCCAGAGCCCATTAAGCTCCCAGTAAACTGAGTGCTCCGGGGAAGGGGCTGCTGAGAGAAGCCCCCCCTGAGGCGTCCCCTGCCCCCTCCAGGCTGGGACAGGGGGCAGGAGGCAGGGGGCAGGGGGCAGGGGGCAGGCAGGAGGAGCAGGGCTGTGGGGATGGGGGCGCCTCTGTTGCGTCCCGCCTGGGCCAGCTCGGGTTGGTCGCCTCAGCTCTCTGGACCTGTGTTTCTTTCTCTTTCAAATTAAAAAAAAATCTGTATTTGGTTTTTCTCCTTGATTTTTGCTTGTCATGACGTGCAGCACACCACGAGCTTAGGCTGTATGAAGGCGCGCTTACCCACGTCTGCCTCCCCCTTGCTGCCTTTCTCTGCCTTTCTCCTCGGGCCTCAGCTTTCACACTGTAAAAATGGGGAGCATTCATGTCATTTTACGGCTTCTTCATGGGGTTTGGGGGGATTTGAGGGAACGTAGGAGTCCAAGCCTGCCCGTTCTCTCCCCCCTCCCCTCCCCCACTTCTGCTGCTCGTTTTGGGCGGGACCAGCAAGGCCACCCCCTGCCTCCCACTTCACCTCCTTCCCACCCACCCTCATGGCTCTGCCAGCTCCTCCTTGACCTCCCCAGAGCCCACCCCAGGTGCCCACAGCCCACCACAGCTCCTCCTCCTGACCCTGCCTCTGCAGGCTCCCACCTGGACTCTAACTCAGCACAGGCTTCCTGGAAGCCTGTCTGACGGCTCATTTCCAACACAAATTGAGCACAAAACTGCAAGAAGTGCTCTCCACGGACCCTTGGCTGCGGCTGGGAGCATTGCCCATGTGCCAGGCACTGGACCACGCCCTCGGCACACATTAGTTCCTTTGATCCCTATGCCACAGCAGGAGGCAGGAGCTGCTTCCCCCAACTTCCAGATGAGCAAACTGAGGCCAGAGAGGTGCAATGACTGGCTCACAGCCCACACGCTTTGCACAGCGCCAGGAGGTCTAATCCAGATGCTTCAGAGTATTTGTTAATTATACTACACTTAGCATTCGTTACAGAAACCTGAGTGTCTTTTTTCTTTTTTATGTTTTTCTTTTGAGTTATAATTATTTCTTGTAGCTGCATCAAATCCTTTTGAAGTAGAGTAGATTAGACAAAAGAAACTCTTTATAGACATGGATGATAGATTGGATAGAATTGACAGCAAGACAGTTTTAAGGCACACACAGGCACCCCACACACACTGAAATAACGTGGCCCCAAGATTTTGTAGGGCCCGCCAGCCTCCCGCATCACCTCCCACCTCCCAGAGTCTCGATATTGCTGGAGAAAAAGCAAGCTCTGCCTGTGACGCTGCCTGCCCCACACCTCTAGACCTAGAATCGAATCTCCAACCTGCTTCTTACATCTGACCAGGGATCCAGCTTTCCATTGACTGGTAAATGGGGGTTTTTACAAAGCTCTGGGGCAGGGGAAAGGCAGCCATGGGGCTCTGCAGGGCGGCCCAGGCCACGAGGCAGCAGACCTGAGACTGCAGAGCAGGCCCTGCTGCTGCAGGAGGCACTGGGGTCTCGGGTCCAAGCAGCCTCCTTCCTCAGGGCTCCCACAGAGCCCGTGCCCCTCCCCTGCAGCTGACCCCACCTCTGCCCTATAGGCTTCAATGGCCCTTGGGTTTGCAAAGCACTGTCCACTCTATCGTGTTTAATCCAGGATCATCATTGGCTCAATTTTACAGATGGAGAGGCAGGGGCTTCAGAGGGCTAAGCCACACATTTGGGGAGCTTCTCCTACCTGACCCCACTCCCAGACCTTGCCCAGGCTGGGTCCAATCTTGCCGTCTTCCCAGAAGCCCTGGCTCAGTGGGGCTCAGAGAGCACTTGTGTCCAAGGAAGCTTTTCCCCAGGATCCAGGCCATGCCAGGAAGGCGGCCAGCACCACCCAGGAGGCCGCGGGGGAGAGGAGGAGGCCAGCTGTCCTCAGGGGCTCCCACGCACATGCTAACCCGCTCACTCGGAGCCTCTAGCTGGCACTGCCTGCAAACAGCAACCCAACAACAACAGGGTGGGTCCTGGCAGAAAAGCCAAGGCAGGCAGGGGTATCGGCTGCTCTCCTGGCCTCGGCTCAGGATCAGCCCTGACGGCCCATCTGTGCCCGTCTTCACTACTGGGCACCTGCAGGCACCTGCTAATCCTTCCCTCTCCCTCTCCCCCAGGGGCTCTCCACTCCCGTGGGCTGTGCTCTGGACACCCAGGGGATAGTAACAACCCCAACACTGCTTCTGCCAAGGACCAGGGAGTTCCCTTCCTCAAATCTTGGCTGCTGTAATCATCCCTCTCTAGATCCCAGGGCATTTGCATCATTTTTTAAATTCTTAGAATCCTAGAAAGTTAGAATTATCCTTTTTATCTTAGACTATTTATCCCTAGGACCTTAAAGCATGAAGAATTTTTAATTTGTTGCTGAGATGATGGAAGCCCAGAACTCAATAGGACCTGAGATCCCCAAATGATACAAATGAGGAAACTGAGGCCCAGAGAGGGAGAGTGACTTGCCTGAGGTCACACAGCAAGACAGTGGTAGAGCTGGGGCAAGGGCTTGAGTATGTGGCTCCTCTGTCCCTGCCTGTGGCCCTGGAGCCTCCAGCACCCTAAGCAATGACGAATGACTCGTACTTTCCAGAAAGACATTCCCGCCCCAGCCACAGTCCTGTGGGATGGCCCACAAGCCAAGGCCTTTCCCCGACACCATAGCAGGGGCAGGATCCATCCCTTCCCCCAACCATGGCACCTGCGCCTCCAGTGCCACCCCTGAAATAGCCCTGCTCTCCGGCCCACAGGTCACAGATCAGGTTGCAGCCTCGTTGTCCAGATGCAGCACCCAGCAGGGTGAGAAGTGCTCCCCCCACCCCCGCACACACACACACACACACACACACACACACTGTCTCCACCTGCTCCCCCCTCACACATCAGCGCTTGGGCCCGGCCTTAAATCACAGCCTCCCTCTGGAGGACACAGCCTTTTCTGGAGGCTGCAGGGATGGGAGCAGTGCCTGGGGCTGAGTGGCAGTGGAGAGTAACAGAAAAAAATGGGAGGGCATGGGTCCCAGAGAGAATTGCAATTTGAGGGTTCTTTGCGGTGGAGCTGCTGTGTGGTCTTGGAAGAGTCGCTTGCCTTCTCTGAACCTGTTTCTCCATCTCCAAAGTGGGGACAATGTTCCAGCACATCCAGGGGGCTGTGGTAGAGCAGGGAACAGACAGAAAGCCCGTCCTCAAGGAGCTCACATTCCAGGGGCTGGCAAAGCCCAGACCAGACAGTGGGACTCCAGAGCTCACAGCTATGTGCTGCATGTCAGTGGGTGCTGGGGAGCCTGGGGAGAGGTGGCTGTGCTATTTTATTTAGGGTTATTAGGATTTTAAGGAGAGACCCCGCCCCAGACCACAAGAATGAGGATTATGGGTGGCACCAGAGGAGTTGCAGCCCCCATGCCTCAGGCCAGAACTTTGAGGCCAGAGCCAAGTTTTCTGTTGCAAACCACCAGTAGACTCAGCCCAACGGCCCCATGCCCCTGGGACTCCACAGTGGCCAGCACCTGCAAACAGAGGAACCTGGCTCGGAGTCCTGGGCACACCTGGGAACCTGGGCTTCAGCCCCAAGGCAACAGGAAGAGGTGACAGTCCCAGGTAGCTTCTCGCCTCGAGCCTGGGGAGTGAGCAGGAGGCCGTGGAGTGGAGACCACCAGCCTCGGGGACACCTGTGCACTGCATGGTTGGGGTTCGGTTGTCTGTGGTAGGTGGGAGCTGGGAGGGTCCCACGGTGTGGGGCTCCTCCTCCTTTGGGCCATGCCCTCCACTAGGGGATTTAGACGATAATAAAAACACTGAACTTCACTGACTACCTCACCTCATCCTCAAAACCACCCCGTGAGGCTAGAGATGAGGAAACGGGCTCCAGGAGGCTAAGTGACTTGCCCAAGGTCACACATCTGGGAAATGGTAGAGGTGACCATCTGAGCCCAAAGCTCACATGCTTCATTTTTTTAGCGATAGAAAAGGTAAATTCAATTTTTAAAAAAATCTTATTTCTTGGTGTGTGCGTGCTTAAGTAACTGCATATTTAACCTCGTTTTTATGGGAAGTTTTTTTTTCCTTTTTTTGAAATACAAAAGAGCAAACGTGTATTGGGACAAGGGCCACAGCCTCATGCAAGATGCCTCGAAGCACGTCAGTCCTGTCTTCCCCTTCCTTGCTGCCCATGCCCTGGTGGAACTTGTTAGCAGACTTGTGTGCTAACCGGCATGCTCCACCTGCCTTCTAGATGAATCTTCCCTCCTTCAGGAAGGAAGCATTCATTAAGAGGCTGCTGTGTGCAAGCTTTGGCATGCGTGCTGGGCAGGCTCACAGCAAAACCCCACCTTCCTGGAGAGGACGACGGCACAAAGAGCCAAACCCTCGCCTGGTCTGCTCGTTAATGTGTCCCAAGCACTTAGAACAGAACCTGACACACAGTAGGGACTCAATAAATATTTGTTTAATGCACGGACAAATGGATTTGCTGAGACAGAGAACCTTGGATATGGAGTGGGTTTAGGGGGAAGTTGATGCTGAACTTGAGGTACCCGTGAACCATGGGGGGCAGAAAGGTATCCGTTTGAATTGTAGGGGAGAAATGTCTTCTTGGCTCAAACTCACCTGCCCTCCACCCCAAGACTGTCTCTCCCTTGTGCTCCCACACCTCCCTTCCCAGGGCCCTGGGAGGGGCATCTGAGCAGTGCCCCCTCCCCATCCAGCCCCTCCAGCCCCAGACTCGCCAGCCCTGCCTCCCTCCCTCTCCTAAGCTGCCCCAACAAAAGCTGCCCTTGTAGGAGCCAGGACCATCGTAATTAAAAAGGAAACATAATAAAGCCCTGCTCTGAAGCCAAATCCCCATCCCTGGAGCGGACGCCCCCAGCCCACCCCTCACTGCCCACCGAGGACACACGGCCCCTTTGTGAGCTTGGGTGAGGGCCACTCCTGCCCTGCCCCGCCCGGCCATCCCCCTTCCCACACCCCAACCCCTGATAGCCTTATCATCCTGGCTGAGCCCAGGAAACCAGGGCCCAAAGAGGCAGTGCCTGAACCCACTCCTGACTCTCAATCCAGTGCTCCCTCGCCTGGCATCTGCCCAGCAGGTGCCCTCTCTCCTTGGCTCCACCACCCAGAGCTTGCTCATATGGACAATCAAGGGCTCCAATCATAGAGCACCTTGTTGCACAGCAGACTGAAGGGGACTTCAGGCAGTGAGCACTGACTACTCAGTGAGAGACAGGACGCTGAAGCCCAGAGAGGTTTGATTTGCCTGAGGTCACACAGCAAATTAGAGGCAGGCCTGATAGCCAACTCCAAGTCTCCTGGATCGTCACAAAACCACCCTCAAGGAGCCTCCGGCTTGTCCTAAGCACAGAATCCATCACCCCACGAGGGACCCCTGAGGCTGAGCTGCGCTCCAGGCTCTGTGGGGCCATTGTCACAGCCTTCCTCCAGTGACCGGAACTGAGACCCTTTGGAGGAGAATGAGAACTCCCAGGGGCTTCCAGAACTGCAGCGCAGGCCTCCCTGGCACCAACAGAAATGGAGGGCTGAGCAAAGAACTTTCAGCAAGGACTAGAGTCAAACCTTGTGTCATCCCTTCTGCCTTCCAGAAGCTAAGCAGATGCCTCGAGGCCCCAGCTCAACATCTTCTCCCAAACCTGCCAGTCTCAGCCACCCTGGGCCTCAGAGGGGTGCAAATCCTGGGGTCAGAGCCACCAGGGCCTCTGGCCTTATCCTGCTCCTGTCGTCCCTGGGGCCCTAACTTGGGTCAGGCCATGGCAAAATCATGGTGCTGGCCAGCCGGGGTTGTCTGTGGTCCTGCCCACCTCCCCTTCAGGGGTCCTGTTGCTGCATCACAGAGGTGATCACAGCTGGCAAAGGCCCAGAGGGGACCCAGGGAGGCACCATAAAGGAATGGGTCCCCAGTGGTGCAATGTTAGGCATGCCAAAAGGATACTTAGGGCCCATCACCATGCATATATGCAGCCATCCAGTGTCTGCTTGAGACGTGGGCATCGCCAGGTGTGCAGAGAGGCAGGAATCTGTCTGGGATAATTGTCTTAATTAATGAAAATAATAACCACCACCATTTATCGGGCCCCTGCTCTAAGAGCACTGCCCGTCTTGTCTCATTTAAGCCTTCCTTCCTTTTGGAATAGGACTCTCATTAGTCCCATTTTATAGATGAGGAAACTGAGACACAAAGAAGACAAGTCATTGCCAAAGGTGACACAGCCATTGCGTGGTGGAGACTGGATTCAAAGTCAGTTCTGTCCGACCCTCACCCCCTGCACAGGGTATAAAAAATCTTTAACAGCCAGCCAATCAGATCTGATACTGCGCTTTGTACCACTGACACCTTCAGAACCGAGCACGAGTCGGGGTGCAGAGGTACCAGCCCCCCACCCACTCCATTCATGACAGTCAACCCCAAGACCCCCAAGAAGTGAGTGTGCATGTGAGTGTGAGCACATGTGCATACATGTGTATGTGTGTACACGTGTGTGTACATGTGTGTGCCAGACACGCCTCGTGCATGAGACTTATGGCTCACCATCTCCACCACTCCTTGTGGTCCAGCCATCCTGGCCAGAAGGTCTGAGGAGGGGACAGCCCTGGCACCTCGGGCAGAGAGCAGCCGGGAGGGGGCAGCGTGCCCCCCACCTCCTGTGCCCCCAGGAGCCAGCCAGGGCGGGCAGGGATTAAGCAGATAATGCCTCTTGTAAGAACAAGGGATTGTTGCAAAGGGGAAGCGAGAGTGGGGAGTTGGGGGGCCAGTTCAGATTTCTCCTGGGGTGAAAGCTGAGCCCCCCGGGAGGAGGTGCCCGCCTGCCAGGCCCTAATCCCCGTCGTTTTCACCATCACCCAAAGAAGAGGCTGTTCACGGGCAGCAGATTCCTGGGATTCATTAATTCAGGATTTGCAGGAGCGACCGCCCGGCGTCCCTCCCTGCTGGCAGCAACCTGAGCAGGGTAAGTGGGTGCTGATGGGAGCGATGGGGAAGGGAGACTGGTTGGAATTGTCATGCCTTCCTGGCAGAGCGGGGGGCTTCCTGGACCACGGGGACTGGAGATACCCCCCGGGGCTGCTTGGAGCCCTGGGAGCATGGGGAGGGGGCGGCTCAGGCCTGCTCTGGGGCGTGACGGGAGCTGAGTCCAGCCCCACCCCTCCCTTTCCCCAGAGCTGCTCTATTTTACATTTTCAGCTACTGTATTTCTTTTTTTGCCTTCTCTTTATGAGGATAATTCACATATAGCAAAATGCGCAGCTCTTAAATGCATAGTGCAATGAGTTTTGACAAGTATTTATACCCAGCTAACCACCATGATCAAGATATAGAACATTTTCATTACCCCAAAAGGTTCCCTCATACCCCCTTCCTGGCCATCCCCCACCCGGGCAACCGCTGATCTGCTTTCTATCACCGTGGATCAGTTTTGCCTCTTCTAGAACTTCCCGTAAATGGAATCGTGCAGTCCAGCTCTGTTGTTTGCGCTCAGCAGAATATCTGCAGATTCACCCATGTGGCCGTGAGAAATAAGGGGTTTCTGTGGAGGTTTCCTTTGAACAGAGGGTTCCCTGGCTACACGTAGTTTGCAGACCCCAGGATCTCCCCAGGCCAGAGAAGTCTAAGATCCTGAGTGTCCAATCCTGCAGATTCACCTTCTGGATTTTCTCAAATCCTCGCCCCCTCCATCTCCCCATCCCAGTCCTGCGTAAATTCCCACCTCCTGCCACAGCCACCTTTGACCTCCCCTCCCTGGTCAGGATCCCCCACAGCTGCTCATGCAGCTCCTCGTTCAGCCCCCCACCCACTCCCGGCTTCTACTCCAGAGCAGCTTTCTTACGGCATATGGGGGACCAGCCACTCTCCCTCCAGACCCCTCAGCGTCTCCCATTCGCCATCAGTGAAGGCCCAAGCTTCTTTTCCTGGCATTCTAGGCCCTTTGGGTCCAGCCCCTGCCCAACTCTTGAATCCCACCCGTCAGCATCTCCCCTCACTCTGGCCTCTCATCCGCAGGACACTGTCAATGCCACTGCGTTCTTTTGTCCTTCCCTTTTCCATACCTCTGCTTGTGCTATTCCATATGCCAAGAATACCCTCCCTCAGGGGCTGTCAGGGTGGAGCCTGCCTGGGACGCCACCCCCCCCATCACCAGGCCTTCCACGCCAACCCCAGCTTGGTCTGCACTGCTCCCCCACCCGGACTTCCAGCTTCCAGGGACAGCACCTCGTTCAGATCTGGGTCCTGGGGCGTCAGCCAGGCTTGGCACATACTAAATCTCAGCAAGGTCCTGCTACCACATCTCCCCTGACTCTTCTCACATCTGGCCTGGCACACACCTGAGCACAGAGAAATTGGCATTGGGCTGATTTGAATTGAATCAGCGTTATGGTCTTGGGGCAGAACTGAGACGCAAGATGGTAGGAGGGCAGGAAAGAGGGGGCATGTCTGGTCCCCCAAGGTGGGTTGGTTAAGAGTCCAGGCTCTAGAATTAGACAGAGCTGGGTTTCAAACCACGGTCCCAGCAGTAGCGCAACTTGGCAAAGTGATTTCAACTCTCCAAGCCTCAGTTTCACCGTCTGTGCACTGGGTATACACATAGTATCCACCTCATTGTTTTGTGTTTGGGTGTGGGGGGGGATCCACTGACATCCTGTGTGCAAAAGCCTTGGCGTCATGTTGCCTCTGACTGTTATCAAGAGGGTGGGGGGCAAGGATGCGAGGGAAGGGGAGGTGGGCCTCCAGGTGGTAGCAGGTGGGGGAGACAGGACCATCCCCACCTCTGGGGCCTCCAGAACCAGCCTCAGAGAGTGACTTTGCTGGTCTCATTGTCCTCCCTCCCTGGCCTTCCTGCCTCTGGGATCAGGGAAGAGGTCAGGGGATAAAATTATTAAGTCAGCCAGAATCAAGAGAGAAGTCGGCCAGGCCCGACTCTCCGTAGCAGCACTGCTCACCGTGGCCAAGACGCAGCAACAACCCAAATGGCCATCAGCTGAAGGGTGGATAAACGAAACGTGACATAGCCATACAGCGGAACACTACTCAGCCTTAAAAAGAAATGGCGTGCTGACATACGCGACGAGGGCAAACTTGAGAACACACTAAGTGAAAGGCGCCAAACAAGGCCACGTGTTAGATAATTTCACTCATATGAAAGGCCCAGCATAAGCAAATCATAGACAGAAGGAGAGGTTGCCAGGAGCTGGGGTGGAGGAGGGACAATGGGGTGACAGCTAAAGTGTTTGGGGTTTCTCTTCCTATTGTTGAATATATTCTAAAATTGACTGTGGCACTGGTTGCACACACCTGCGACTGTATTAGAAGCCGTTTACAATGAAATTGTGTGGTATGGCGACTCGTATAGCGTGTGTATTACATACCAGTAAAGCTGGTTTAAAAAGACAATCAGGTGAGGAGCAGGCCTCCCACTGGTGGAGAAAAGGATGCAGTGGAGGACCCAGCCAAACCATGGACCTCACAAGATCTTACTTTGTTCTCTGGGCAACCATGGAAGGAAGGGCTTTACATACCCATTTTACAGATGAGAAAGCAGAGCACCCAAGCTCACGTGGCTGGGAAGATGGGGCTTGAAGTCAGAGAGCTGAGCCTGGCTGAACCTGCCCACCTTGCCCCTCCCAGGTTCCCTGGTGTGCCAGGAATGTGAGGTTGCCATCCCCAGTCAGCAGCCACTGGCACATAGCATTCACTGGCACAAGCCGCCCTCCGACAGGCTGTAGGGCAGAGGAGCGGCAGCCAAGCTGGCAGCGGCCCCAGGCAGGTCTGCGCAGGTGTGGGCAGCCTGGCTCTGCCCACACAGCTGCTCCCCAGCCCTGCACCCCAGGCCAGGGCTGTGTCCCCACCCTCGGGGCAAGCCCAAGCGGCTGGAAGCACCTGCCCTGCCTGATGGGAACCCTTTGGGGTGCCCGGGGAGGCCGGCGCCCTTTGGGGTGGCATCTGAGGCTGGGGTGGCAGCTGAGCGTGATGGAAAGCCAGTGAGGGGCACCAGGGTACATGGGTGGGAGTGTGAGGGGCAAGGAGGGACACACGGTTGCGTGTGATTACGCGGTGGCCACATGCCGGGAAGGTTTCCACGTCACTCAGGACGTGGGCACATGGGCGTGAGTGTGCGTGTGTTGGAGAAAACATGGGTGTGCATGAGGAAGGGTGTGTGAACTTGAGGACAAGTGTGTCGGGGCATTTCATATCTGGACCTTGGGAGAACAAGTGGAGGGGTCAAGAATGAGGGCCTGCAGGCGTGTAAGGCCGTGAGGGTGGGAGGCACCAAGTGTGAGAATGTGTGAAGATGTGTGGAACCACAGTGTGCCGGGGATGCTGGGGGGCGCCCTGAGTGCAAGGGGCAACAGTGGACAGGGGACGAGCGGGGGGAACAACGGCCCTTAGCGTGGGAGGGGGTGGTTGGCGGGAGACGCCGCAGGCGTGAGTCGGCTGAGCAAGTGTGCCCTCTGTGTGTGCACACTCACTAGTGGCCTGCCCTCCTCGAACGGGCTGTCACCCTCTAGGGCCTGCCCAGCCACCTCCGTGATTAGTTTCTCCTTCCTGACTCCCTCGCAGGCACGTGCCCACTCCAGGCCCACCTGCCCCAAATCACCTCTTACAGACTGGGATGCTGGGGGGGAAGCTCTTTCCCTCTGAGCCCCACTTCACACAGCTCTCCAAAGGGCATAAAATAGCTCCTCCCTCAGGAGGTTGCTGTGAGATGTGGGAAAAATGTAGCTCAAGAATTCCACAGCCAAAGAGATTGATAAATGAACGCTGGAAAGAGGGCCTGGTCAGGAGCCTACCCACGCCCTGACTTCACCCCTCCACTGCCTCGGAGCCAAGGCCTGGAAGGCTCAGGGCCCCAGGAAGCTGGAGACATCTGGGGTCAGGACCCATCCTCCTGGAGAGGCAAGGTCAGGCCCTGCGGAGCCGGGGCTCCTGGGAAGTCGACGCCCTGAACCCCAGGTGCTCTGCTCCGACAGGGACAGGTGGAGATAGGAGGTCAGGGTGTGTACTCAGTCAGCAGACTCCTGCTGGGCACTGACTGTGCCAGGGCCTGTGCCAGGCACAGATGCCAAATCCAACGGGGCAGTTCCCCCACCCCTGCCCTTGGGGAGTCTGGCAAGGGAGGACACACCTAGATGGCGGTTTTAACCCAGTGCGGTGCATGCAGCGATGAAACCCCAGAAGCCCAGAGGAGGGCCCAGTCCCAGCCCGGAGTGGTCTGGGGAAGTGTTCCTGGAGGAGGGTGGTACCAGATAAAGCTCCTGAATAGCGATGACACAGGTGTTCCAGGACAGGGGAGCAGCTTGAACAAAGGCCTGGTACTCCCTGAGCACCCACCCTGGGGTGCTCTACGGGAGCCGAGGCCGGCGGGGCCATCAGCACCAGTGACAGGTTTAGCATGTGAAGTTAAGGCTGTAAAACACATGGCTATTGCGGATAATTGTTGCTCTCACCCCATCCTGACAGAGGTCTCGTGATTTGCAAAGTGCACCCGTATCCAAAATCTTACTTGGTCCTTGTAGCAATCCCACGAGAGAAGGAGGGTTAAAAAGCCCACCTGTCCTTTTTTACGTTGGCCACCAGGAAACTCAAAGGCTAAATTAATCACTTTCTTGCAATTACAAAGACATTCCAGAAGATACTTCTCTTTTGACACCTTCACTGACATTTCCTTTCTCTCTTTCTCTCTTTGACTTTGGTTGGTTCTCTGGAGATCTTTTGGGATAAAAGTGGGTGAAGAAGGCACTAAATCAATTGCCACCAAGTGCACCTTTTGCTGAGAGTCGGAAAATGGGGGTGGGCACCTGTTATGTATGTGATCATCCACATGAGCGTGAGAACACAGGACTCCACATGGGACTCACACGCATGTCTATGCTTGGTGGTTGGGGGTGTGGGAGTGGCCTCAAGCAGCATGTGACTGCGTGTGTGTGTCTGTGGGGGGGAGGCCTGCAGGAGCACACAGTCAGGTGAGCCCACACCACCTGGTCTGGGTCCCCAACAGCCTCATGCTCTCTCCCTCCAACCCCTCTTTCCTTGCTTACTAATCTCTGCCTGGCACACTGCCTGCTCCAAGGAAAACTGAGGCCCAGAGAGGGAACATCACTAGCGCCAAACCCACAGCATGGCCAGAATCTGACTCTACCAAGATCTGGTTTAGGCCCATGCTGCCCTTTGCCAAGAGGTTTCCTCCTTCCTACCAGCCCACCCCTCGCTGTGTGACCATGGACATGTCACTTCACCTCTCTGAGCCTCTGCCCTAAGCTGACTTCCATACCTGTCTGGAAGCCACTTAAGGAGCTCAGAGAAGGGGCTCGTTAGGCACTGATTGATTGTGGACAATGGAAGATTCCCTTTCTCTATTTCTCCTCCCAAATAAAACGTTGGTCAGCCCCAGCGTCTGAGGAAGGTGGTGGCGATTTCGTGTGGAAAGAACCCTGGTTGTGGGGCCGCGTGACCTCAGGTAGCGGCTTCCCTCGCTGCACCTCAGTTTCCTCATCTGCAAAACGGGAAGGAGAGCACGCCCTCTGCATACCACGCTCCTTCCCGCATTTTGCAGATGGCCCTGATTCTCCCCACGATGACGAGGGAGCTCTCACTGTGCCCCTTTTACAGACCAGGAAACCGAAGTTCAGAGGGGTGAAGCCCCTTGCCCGGGACACACAGCCTCCAGCCTGGGTGGGCTCCTGGCCCAGGTCCCTAACCACCCCCCCACACACACTGCCCCTCAGAGGGGAAGTGTCCCTCACACAGCATCGGAAACCTCTGGGCCCCCAGGCCCCAGCACCTCAGAAAGGCGGGCATTGGCCTCAGAGGGGCTCAGGCCCCTCCCGGGGATGCGCCGGGCCAGGGCCCCCCATCTGCAGGGCCCCAGTAGGGCCGTGTCGGCCGCGTGTGGTGCAAAGCAATTACACAGCCTAATGTGGAGAAGGTGCCAACAACACGTATATTCACAAACCGGCTTGCACCCAGCCAAGCTGCAGCCCGGGATGGTTGCAAAACATACCTGGCAGGTGGGCCTTGGGGGTGGCTCCCAGGCTGGCACTGGGGCCCTGACTGGCGCCAACTGAGCCACAGAGCCAAGGGCCAAGCAGGGGCACTGCAGACAGGAAGGGGACACAGGCAGGGGACACTCAGGCAGGGCAGAGCCATCCCCAGACCCTCAGAGTCCTTGGCCCTCTGGCCCCCCCCAGATTGAGGGAACGCTGTAGGCACCCCTGAAGTTCCTTCTGCCTCCATCTTGTCATATGTCAGGAGCGGCCTCCTTTGCGGGGGAAGGGGAGAAGGGAAAGTTCGGGACTTAGAGGAGGCCCCAGCCACCCCCTCGCCCAGACGCCTCTTACACCAGGAAGACCGCCTGGCCACTCGTAACTTGGAGCAGATGACTAATCCCCCTTGTGCCTCAGTTTCCACAATGGTAAAATGGGGATAACAGTGCCAACCTCGGGGTTGATGTGGGGACGAGACGGCATGAAGCATTAAAGCCTGACGACAGTGGCCGGCACGCAGGACGGCCTGTAACGCCAACCCATGGCGCGCCGGTCACTGTTCACCAACAGGCCGTCCCTGCGGGCGGCGAGGAGCCCTGGCTTGCAGCACTGCCCCGTTCCCACGCTGCTCTGCCCCCACCACGGCCAACTTCAAGCTGCTGGAAGAGACGGGAAGCAGCGCACGGTTACGCGGTGTTCCCACCACACGGCTACGTGCGATGGAAATCGCCTTAAGAGACTAAGAGTATAGCCCCGTAAAAGAATTAGGAGGGGCTGAATTTTGAGCATTTATTACTTTTGTTTGTCATAGAATTTATTAACGTGCAAGTTTCTAGCATTTGATTTTGAGTGATAGTTGCGTCTAACAGGTTTGCAAATTCCTGAGAACTGAACAGTGGGCTCTGGTGAGCCTTCGGAAGCAGCTCCAGCTCACCACTGATTCCGCTGCTCAGACGGAATCCCACCTCCGGGCCTTTGCTCAAGCCGCTCTGGCGCATCGAGCGCCTTTCCAGCATCGCTTTCTCCTCGGCGGCGAGCTCCCACCGTCTGCTCAATCACCTAGATAATAAAACCGGGGAATCCCTCCTCTGTGGACACTGTCCTCCCCTCAGGCTTCCGTGAGGTGGAAGTTCTTGTTTCCATTTTGCGCAGAGGAGGCCGAGTCTTGGCGAGGCCTGTCAGTGCGACGGCGACTTCCTGGGGACAGACCGTGCCCAGCAGTCCCTCCCACACAGGCCTGGCACTGTATGAGGAGTGTCCCCCTTGCCCCTCGCAGTCTCCCCTCCTTTGCCCAATGCCCGTGCCTCAAGCATCTGGCCTCCAACGGTCCGAGACAAGAGATGCTGTCCCGGTAAAGACCAGCATGGGCGGTTTGGGTCCAGGAAGCTGGGGGTGTCACCTGGATTGGACCAGGAGCCCACAGAAGCCAGGATGGGCTGAGGAAACCAGTGGAGCCCTGGGACCTGCTGCCAAGAGCCAGGGAGCAGGCCAGGAGGGGACGGCTGTGCGCAGGGAGGCATTGACCCACCTTCCGGCCTGGGGGAGAAGCTTCTGGAGGAATGTAAGCTATGAGGGAGGAGGGGGCAGGCAGGCCCAGGCAGTCACAGCCAGGCCCCCTGGGGAAAACGGTGGGAGAGGGGGACACAGCCAGAGAAGACCCTGGCAGGTCCCTTGGCCTTGGCAGCTGCCCTGGAAGAAAACAACCCCAGATCCATCCATCATGGGGACTAGGGACCCCAGCTGGCCCTGAAGCAGGGCGGAGGTGGGGGAAACCTGAGCCTGACCCCTGGTGGGCCCACAGCTAGCCCATGAGAGTAGGTCTGCCCTCCCCAGGCTCTGCTGAGGGCAGCAGGGGGTGTGGCAGACAGAACCGAGTCAAAGCCAGGACTGACTTCCTCCTCGATGTGTGCCCTTGGGTGTGGCATCTCCCCAATCTCAGCCTCAGTTTCCCTGTCTGTAACCCCTACCTTGCAGAGTCATGGTGAGACATGCTGATAATATTCAAAGTGCCCGGCCTGTTGCAGGCGACGCCCATGGTCCAGAGCTTTCCTAGGTGGGCACCAAGCTTGAACGCCCCATGGTTCCACTGCCTTCAGCCTCACAGTGACCCTGGGAAGGCAGGATACTAAGAACCCCCTTGCACAGGTGGGAAGACAGAGGCCGGAGGTTAAGGGGTGTCCCCAGGGTCACACAGCCCTGGCCCCACACTCTGAGCACCGCCCCCCCAGACTGTAGGCTCCTTGGGGCAGAGACGTGCCCATTTCTGAGCCCTCAACCCCAAGCAGACAGGCGGACAGCAGGGCTCAGTGAGTGAGCCAAGGTGTCTCCTAAATATGATCCTGGGACTCCACACTGTAAGCCCCTGCCCCATGGTCCCCAAAACTCCGGACGTGGTTCGTCTCCCACCCCCACCCCAGCAGCCAGGTCACCCTCGGACAAAGCAGACCTGGCCTTTTGCCCCCAAACCCAGCCCTGGCACTGAGGTGCTGTGCAACCTCAGGCAGGTCCCACCCCTCTCGGGGGCCTAAGTCTCCCCACCTTGCCAGTGGGTGATGGGGTAAAGAACTCAGGCACTGCAGGAGCTACGGGGAGCTGCTCCGAGGAGGAGCCAAGAAGCGGGCGAAGGGACTCAGGATGGAGGGACGCACCACTGCTCCCCTGCACACACACACCCCAGGCAGGTTCTAAATCATTGTGATAAAACCCAGGGGTGAGCAAGAGTGCCCATCCCCAGGCCTTGGGGGGTAGGGGGAAAGCTGGCTGAGTAAAGCCAGCCCTGGGGGTGGGAGGTCTGCAGGCAGCAAGGCTGATTGGGGAGTGACAGGGCTGCCCCCTCACCGGTCCAGCTCAAGCAATACACATACACACACACACACACACACACACAATCACACATACACACATGTTTTCATTTGCTAAGGGTTGCTAAGGCAATATACCAGAAATGTGTTGGTTTTTATTTGGGGAATTTATTAGGTTAAAAGCTTACAGTTCTGAGGCCATGAGAGTGTCCAAATCAAGGCATCATCAGGAGATGCTGTCTCACCACGTTGCAGCTGTGGGCAATCAGGCACGTGGCTCCGTCATGTAAAGAGGCTTTCTCTCCAAGCTCAGCTGTGCGTGATCAAGCATGTGGCCTTGTCTCTTCAGCTTCGAGCTGCTTTGTGGGCCTAGCCTCTTGGGGGCCTCTTCCCATGCCTTTGGGCTCCGCTGATTCCAGCCTCCAGCCTCTGGGACCTCTCCTCCTGTCTTTTTTCTGTATGTCTCTGCGTTTAGTAATCCATTTATAAGAGACTCCAGAAAGAGGACCTAGACCCACCCTGGGTCATGCCTCGCTGAAGCAATCCAATCAAAGACCCCCCACCCCCCAACTGAATCCAATCCAACCAAAGGGCCCCACACCCACAGGACTGGATTAGCTTCAAGAACATGATCTTTTCTGGGATCCACAAAAAGCTTCAAGCTGTCAGAGCACATAAACAAACATACACACACACACATACACACATACACATGCATACACACATATGCATTCTCAGGCCTGGGGAAGGCCCTCCTAATGGCTGTCAAGCCGATTCCTCTCCCCAACACACACACTCCCTTCCAAAGGCCGGGACCCCAGGGGCCCTCCCACTTTCCTGCTTCAGGCCTGAGGGTTCTCCACAAATATCCAGGGGCTGCCAAGAAGGTCCAAGGGAAGATCCAAGGGAGGGACAGTCTTCCAGCTGCTACTGGATCAAGTCCACTGCCAGCTGCTTTATATATTGGAATTCAAAGTGTAGCTTCATCTGGAGAAAGAAATCTGTGCCCCAAACTGTCTGACAGCCACCAGGCCAGACTCGTTAGAGTCCTCTGGGCTGGAAAGAAATACTTTAAAGACTAAATAATACTGGCTCATAATTAGCACCCCAGGCCTTGAAAGGCAAACAGAATTTGAGTCTTTTTTTCCCTCTCCATTTGGGCTACCATTTAGGGAGCGCCTAGGAGCCAGACTCTGCATGAGGCGCTTTGCACATTTCATCCCAGTTCCCATCTCCATCCTTTCTGCAGGACAAGTGTGTGTTTCTCCCCAACTCCTGATGAGAAAACTGAGGTACAGAAAGGTGAGGTAACTTGCCCAGGGTCACACAGCAAGGAAGGAGCAAAGCCAAGACCAGATCCCAGCTGTGTCCTTCTCCAAACCTGTGCTCTGTCTACCAGGTGGCAGTTTGTGGTCTTTGGCAGGTTTCTCATGCCCCCTGTAACCTCCATCATGTGTGTGTGGCATATGTTCTAGAACCATGGCTCCTGGATGATGGCAGTGGTGATGGTGGTGATGGACGATGAGGAAAAAGGGAAATTCCCAGTGAAACAAGGCAGGGCCTGAACAGCTGTTCCAGGTGTGGAGTCAGAGAGAGAAAATAGGACTCGAAGTCAAGAAGACCTGGGCTCCTGCACCGATGCTTAGCAGCTGTGTGGCCCTGGGCCAGCACTTACCCTCTCTGGGCTCAGTGTCCCCAAGGGTACAGTAGAGGTGACAACACCCACCTCTTAGGGTTAACATGAAGGCTCAGGGAAACCCACCATGCAGAGGGCCTGGCACACAGCAGGCGCTCACTGATGGACTTTCTGCTCAGCTCACCTCTCTCCAGGCTCAACACCATGGCAAACCTGGCCACGCCTTTGTCCAATCAGGTGGCCTCTCTGGGTATTGGGATAATGGAGAGGGAATCTGGTGCCAGTAGCATCCGTGTCACTGCCCCAGCTTCTCAAGGCCACTCAAAGACCCAATGGCTGCCCTCAGCATGGGCCAAGGCCTACAGCCCCACCAGCTGGCCTGGCGGGGGAGCTAGAGCCAGAGGTCCCACCCGCTCTAGGGCAAGGGCCCAATATTTGTATTAATCCTTGTGCCAGCATGGGGCTCTTGGGGCTGTGTTTCCTCCGAGGGGCCTCCTGGAATGGCAGTGGCACTAGCTATCTGTGGGAGCCTCAGAGTAGGTGGGGAGCCATGAGCCAAAACATCCTGGAGTGGAGGAGCGGGGTCTTGGGGGCCACGGGAGCTGGCTTACACTCCCACTCTGGTCCTCTCACAGCAACTGCCAGAAATGCAGCCCCTTCAGAGAAACTGGAATGAGCCTGGGCAGTCATCTCTGTACTCTAGCACCCAGGAGGGACCGAGGGATGGATGGATGGATGGATGGATGGATGGATGGATATGTGGATGGGTGGGTGGGTGGGTGGATGGATGGATAGATGGATGGACGGACAGACAGATGGATTTGGATTCTGAAACTCTGAGTTATGAACCCTTCCGTAACAGAGGTGTCCTGTCTTACTTCCTCAGCATTCACAACCCAAAGAGCTGCTTACTGCAGATACCCACAGCTCTCTGCCCTGGCCCTCCCCAGCCACAGGAGCATGATGGGCCAGAAGTGCCTGGAATAGCCCTCAACCAAAGCCAGATGGGAGTGGGTGGAAACTACCCAAGCTTCCTCACCCCTTGGACGGATAACCCAGAGGCATGCTCTACACACTCTCCCAGAGGTTGCCAATTGCCCCACTGCTCACCAGCTCATTGACACACACTCTATCAGCTTTTTTCCCTTTCCCATCTCACTTCATCTCATGTCTCCATCTCCTCCACCCATACTTCCAAAAATCACCTCCCAGGTAAACTGCTTGCACTTGAATCCTTGACTCAGGGTCTGCTTCTGGGGTCCCAAACCACCACCTCTGCCACTTGCCTGTTCTAGGACCTTGGACAAGTCCTTCAATTTCCTGTGCCTCAGTTTCTCATCTGTAAAATGGGAATAATTGTTTAGCATCCATGAATTTGGCACAGGACAGAGTGTACCAGGGGCCTCACCTCACACTGAGGGCTGGGGACACTGGGAAGAGCCACCACAGTCCCCTGCCCTGGAGGAACTTGCCATACAACCAAAGACAGCAGGGCTGGCAGATCAGAGTCCAGGCCAGAAGGATGGAAAAGTCAAATCCTAGCTCACCATAACCTCAATGACTGTGTACTCCTAGGCAAGCTAAGTCACCTCTCTGTGCCTCAGTTTATCTTTCTGTCACATGGGGATAGTAACAAAACCTACCTCACAGGCTCTTAGGAGGCAAAGGGAGATAAATGCAAAAGAAGTGCCCAACCCAGGACCTGGCACGCAGTGCTCAGCAAGGGAAGGCGGTGTCATCATCGTTAGGAGAGAAATGCATAAAGTTATGTAAAATGTAAGATTGTGTAACTCACAGTTGGTTGTGAAACAGAGGGAAAGAATCGGTGCCCTGAGAATTCAAAGAAGAAAGTGACCAGGGTGGCCCAAGAATGAGGCTAAGAGGATGAAAGTGTCTGAGGCCTTGAGCCAGACCGCAAAGGGGACTTCCATGAGCACTTCACCATTTGACCCCCTACCCCCAGTGCTGCCTCCTCTCCCACCTGCCCTGCTCCACAACCCATGCTCCCTCCACACTCCTGAAAGGCCGCTCAGGTTCCCTGGCCTTGCCCACGCTGTCCCTTCTGCCGGCATGCCCCTCCTCCACCTGGCGCTGAGGGAGGCCTCCGTGAGTTCTGCCCACACAGGTCCTCTCCACCCAATGTGCCCTGATCAGGCAGAGGCAGCTGAACCAGCTGCATCATCTTGCCCATGTGGCTCGGTCAAAATGCAGGTTCCTGGGCCCTGCCCTCTCAGATTCTGCTTCAATAGGTCTGGGGTATGTCCTCAGAACCTGCATTTTTAACAAGCTCCCAGGTGATAGTGATGCACAGCCAAGAACCATTGGTTTTGTCTGTTGTACCTCCCATATTACACAGGGAGAAGCTGCGGCCCACAGGGGACACGTGGGGCCCAAGGTGACACAGAAGAGTGCCCAGGCCAGACCCTGGGTTCCCGTTCACCAAACCTCCCCTCCCCTTCTAGACAACACCTGCCTCATGAGGGCACCCACTAAGCCCCCTTTGGGTTTCTGCCTCTGGAGGGGATCTCCAGACCTCCTGCTGCCAGCCGAGCGGGTGCAGGGCTCCATGAGGGGCCGCCAGGTGCGCAGCCCCAAGACGCCTCCCAGAGGTGCTGCTGGCGCTTGGCAGGTGGCAGGGCTGGGGCGCGGGGGCGGAGAGGGCCCAGCCTTGGGTATTTAAATATTTGCTTTCTTGCAGAATGGCATTCTTGGGAATATTAGCCAATTTGTATAGAATTAGTCAGTGCCTGGCCCCTGGGGGCCACGGGAGGATTCCGGGGGGAGGAATGTACCTGCAGCCTCGCCTGATGGGAGGCTCCGGCAAGTCCCAGCACAGGACCCGCCTGCATGCCAGACGCACGGAGGGGAGGAGGGTGGCAGCCTGGCGGGCAGGGACCCCAGACACTCCTCGGGCACAAGTCCCGGGCTGCAGCTGCCAGAAACTTTCTCAGAGCAGCAGGGTGAGGCCACTGATTTGTCTTCCACATTAGTGCGCGCACACCTGCACGCTCACACACACACACACACACACAAACACAACGGCTGATTTCCCCACGGACCAGCCCAGGGCCCACTGGGAGAGGGCTCAGGAAAAGCTGGCAGGCTCTCCGTGGGAGTGCCACTAAAAGCCCCAGAGGCCCGTTACACGACAGCTGCGTTCAGATCCCAGCGCTGCCTCTTAACAACTGCGTGACCCAGGACAAAACACTTCACCTCTCTGGGCCTCACTTGCCCCACTTGTGAGATGGGTATGCTGAAAGTGCCCACCTGCAACCAGGTACGTGAATGTGCTTTTGGGGACAGTGCAGTAGGAGTACATACCCTGCTGGCAGTCAAAGCAGCATTCCCTGGGACTTGGCAAACCAGCCGGTTCCCTCTGTCTACAATAAATGTGCTTATGTTGATTCAATCAACAAGCACTTACGGATCACCTACCGGGCGACTTTGAGGAAGCTGTTCCTGCTCTCTGGGCCTCGGTAGCTCCACCTGTAGAATGGGCAGGTTAGAACACAGCCTCTGATGTTCCTTCCAGAGCTACCAGGCTTTGCGTCTAGGACAATCATTCATGCAAAATTTTCTAACTGCTAAGAGAAAAGGCGAAAAGAAAAGGAGCTCTTGAGAGGGCAATTCAAGGCAAAAGAAATGCGTGTATAAGAGTGAAGTGTCAGGCCCTGGGAATTTCCATGTAGGACTGAGAGAATTCTTTTTCTGCATGTCCTATCCTTTATCACCGAAGCCATCATCAATGGGTGGGACAAACTACTACTCACAGGATATGTGGCCTTGGGCAAGTTGTCACCTCCTCTGTAACAATGCTGACGTCACAGGGCAGCTTGAAGCGCTAAGGGGGATAACAAGCAAGATACTCAGAGTGAGTTGGGTCACTCCCCTTCCAGGCTTTGTCCTCTGTCTTCCTCAAGTAACTCTGCCCTTTTTCAATCACTAACTCATTCATTCATTCATTCATGCATTTGTTCATTCTTTCATTCATTCATTCATTAGTTCACTCATTCATTCAACTCAGCACATATGCCCTGAGAGCCCACTATACACTAGGCATTGCTCTGTGTGGAAGACACAACCTGGAGCACAGCAGACAAGGTCCCTACTCTAAGGGGCCCACATTCCATTCCAGTGTGGGGAGAGACCAAGGAAAGGCAACAAATGATTGGCCAAGCTGCAGGATGACAGGACAGAGTGTGACTGTGGGGCCCCTGGGGAGGTCTCTTGGGGAAGGTGACATCGGAGCTGAGAATCGAGAGGAAAAGCAGGTATTCAAGGATCAGGGGAGGAACACTCCAAGCAGAGGGAAATTCTGTGCAAAGGTCCTGAGGGAGGGACTGACTTGGCAGTTTTAGGCACGGAAAGGCCCAGGTGGCCGGAGCTCATGGAGAGAGCGATGAGGTGAAAGCGGAAGCTCACACCACGCCTTGGAGGCCATTAAACTCCCCAAAGAAGGTCTCCATTCTTTCAGTGTCCCTTTCGTCCATTTTCTTGATGCTACTGCAAGGCCCAGGACCCAGTGGGCAGAGACCACCGTGCCCTTCGAGGAAGCAGCCCAGACACGAGTGCGCACGTGGTCATTTCAGCTATTCCTGAACTTACAACGACTGCTGAGTCTTTTTCTGCAAGGACGAGGGGCACTGTCCCCGGGAGGGGTGAGACCCTGATGAGGTCCCTCCTAGGAGCGGGGAAGCCGTGGGCAAGAATGTGGGCCCCTCTGGGAGCCTTTCAGGCCCAAGTCAGATCTTGAAAAGGCTCAGCCCCACGGGTGGGGATTAGACAGGCTACAGGGAAGGGCTGGGATTACAACAAATCCCTGAAGCACAAAGCCGGGCAGGGGTCCCCCTGCCCTCACAACCGCCCCGGAAAGGCCCCTCAGCTGACCCCAACGCCAGTGGGGGGCTGAGCTTTTGTCCCTTCCTGTCCACCCAGAGCAAAGGGCTGATGAGGTGACCCCAGGCCAAAGCGGGGGGAGTGGGACGTCGCAACACAGCACCCCACCCTTTCTCCTCCCACCCCACGGCCACACACGTGCCCTCCCCTCTCCAACCTGCTAGAGGTCTCCTGGCCTGTCACCTCCAAACCATCGCACATCCTACAGCAAATGTGACGCCAGTCTCCCAGTACCTCCTGCATGCTTCCTATTCCAAACCGGTGGCCTTTTTTTCCCTTTACTTTCTTATTGAAGTTTAATATAATGCAAAAATGCATACAAGTCATAAATGTTCAGCTCACTGAGTTTTCACCAACTGAATACACTCTTTGTAAGCACCACTTGGATGGAGAAACAGAGGCTCCCGCGGCCCCCTGGTCACTCCATGACTCCCTGGGCAGGACAATGTTGTCTTGACGTTTGTCACTGGAGATTAGTTTTGGCTGCTTTGTACATTAGACGAATGTGCTGGGTTTGGTCCTGATTCTGTTGCTCAACATCATGTCCGTGACATTCATCCACGCTGTTGGAGTGATGGTCATTCCTTCTCGAGGCCATGTAGCATTCCGTCACACGGATATATCACAATCCATTCTACTGCCGAGGCGCATTGGAGCTGTTTCCATCAAAATGAGTGTATCTGTTATCTGTTGCCGCATAACAAATTATCCCGAAATTTAGCAGCTTAAAACAACAATAAACACGTACTATCTCACCATTTCTGTGAGTAAGGAATTCGGAAGATGCCTAGATGTGTGGTTTGGGCTCAGGGTCTCTCATGAGGCTGCAATAGGATGTCAGCCAGGGCTGTGGTCATCGCAAGGCTGACTGGAGCTGGGAGATCTGTTTTACCAGGATGGCTGTGGACAGGAAGCCTCAGTCCTCACCAGGTTGACCTCTCCACAGGGCTACTTGAGCTCCTCATGACGTGGCAGCCGGCTTCCCCCAGAGCGAGCGATGCAAAAGTGGAAGCCACAGCACCTTTTACGGGCTAGTCTCAGAGGCCATGCATCATTTCTGCCATATTCTGTTTATTCGAAGCATGTCACTAGGCCCAGCCTACATTGAAGGGGAGAAGTAAAGCACCTCTTGAAGGGAAGAATATCGGAGAATGTGTGGATGTAGCCTAAAAACACCCCAGCAAGCAACGATCCCTTTCTGCATCAAGAGCAATGGCCTCGGTCTTGGGGAACTCTGCCGGCATTGCCCCACCCACTCCCACCTGTTCGGTCAGCACCGAGGAGACATCAGGGTTGGTGGGAGCAGGTGCGGCTCTGCAGCCAGATCCGGATTCTGAACTCTCACGGTCAGGAGGCTCTCTGGAAACGAGCTCCTCCCATGAAAAGTTGAGACAATCACAGTGACCACTTTTGGGCTTTGTGATTCACTAAGGATTGAATTCCACCCAGAGAAATCCCCTTACCCCTGAATTCCATTCCATGATGGAGCTGATTTTAAAATCCTTGGTGTGGAATTGAGTCAAAGCCTTTAGAAGTTTCCAAATAAAGCAGGCAAATCTTAAGGAAACCCCGTTGCCATGCCTTCCTCCTCCGCAGCACTGTGTGCGGAGATTCTCAACGACCCCATCCATCACTGTGTTTCCCGCCAGCTCTTCTGCCACGGAGCTGAGACCCCACGTTTGCAGACCCAAACTCCCCTGGGTCCCTTCTCGTGCCTGGAAGCCAGGCTGGCCGCCAAACAATAGCTCAGTTCGTTCTCTCAGCCCAGCACTTACTGAGCACCTACTACAAGCCAGGCCCTGTGTAGATCTGCCGATAAGTAATACTAGCTTCTGCCCTCCCAGAGCTTACGTTCTGGCAGAGAAGGTGAAGCACAAACAGCTCAATTATCACTTTATAGTGTGAGAACTGCTGCCAAGGCCAAGTCCCAACACCGTGAGAACCTAAACCTGGGCACCTGGTGTGGCAATGGCGGGGAGGTGGTTAGAGGGAGGCTCCCTGGAGCTGGGCTCCGAGGGGTGGGTGGGGAAGCCTTGGGAGGGGTGAGGAGCCTGGCACCAAGAGGAGGCCTTGGCGGCTGAGTTTCAGCTCCCGAGACATCGTGGTGCTGCCAAGGCTGGAAGGTGGCAGGGCCCAGACCACGGTGCTGTCAAGTCAGGCGCTCAGGCTTTGTCCCGGCAGCAGGGGAAACTGCTGGCGAGTTTTAAGCCAAGAAATAACATATCAGTTTTGTGTTTTTCAACGTGTGTGGAGCACATTCTTTCGGGTGTTCCTGGTTCCTGCTCAGCCCAGAAGCCACTAGCTCCAAAGGAATCTGTGTCTTCACCGTTTACTGGGCGTGTAACCCGATACAGGTCATTCCCTGATTCCATGCCTCAATTTCCCCCACACGTAAGATCAACCTCCAGGATTTCAGAGTGAAACCGACGACGGAGCAGAGGCTGAGCACCTGCCGTGGTGCCTGGCACACCAGCTGGCGTCCAGACGGCAGGTCTCTGCAGAGGCGCTGCCCCTGCCCCTCCTCGGAGGCTCCCGGGGCCTTGATTGGGCTACTCTCCCCCTACCCCACCAGTGCCTGGGCTCGGAGGCCCCCGCCCCTTCCTCCATGCCCACCCTCCTCCCGGGGACTGACTGTGAGGGGATATCGGGTGCCTTTCAACCAGTTTGGCTGCAGGCGCTTCAGCCAGGCGGTGGAGGGAGGTAATTCGCGCAGACAGCATCCTCGCTCGGGCCCACTCGCTCTTGCTGTCGCCTCTTAGCCCCCCTTGTCGGTGCCGGGCACGGGGCCAGGCACTTATATATATGATCGCCTTTAATCCTTGCAGTAACCTGGAGACACGGGTATCGTTTAACTCCATCTTTCAGGTGAAGAAACCGAGGCTCAGGGAGATAAATCATTTGCTCGAGGTCACATAATGAGACTCAAGTCCAGGTTCATCTGGTTCAAAACATCAATCTGCCCCCCGCACCCCCTACACACACACGGGTGTGAGGTTCTTCATGCAGCCGCGTGCACGGCCACCGTCGCCACGGTGATAACAGGCCAGTAGCATGTACGCTGCTTATGTAGATGGTCAGACACTGGCAGGGGCCCATTTGGATGATTTCACTTAATCCTCACCGCGACCCTGTGAGGAAGGTGCTGCATAATTGTTATTTTGCAGATGGAGAAAACGAGGCCCCGTGGGGGGAAGGCGCATCACATGCCCAAGGTCACTTGGCAGGGCCGGTATTTGATTTCAGGTTCTTCCACCTGTGCTGGGAGCCTGCGAGAGGTTGATTGCCCCAGTCAATGCCACCCAGCCATCGCACCCCTCCACAGCTCCGCCACCTGCAGCTGGGAGACCGTGGTGGGGTCTGCCATTACCTTCTCTCCATGTCTTCTTGGGGTGGCCTGACTGGGAACCGCCAAGGCCCTGGACCTAGTTGCTCCGGCCTTACCCAACCCGGCCTCTGGGGCTCTCTCTGCCCATGAGGCCCCCATCTTCATGTTCCCGGGCCCCAGGCTCTTCTTCTATTCTTCTCTCACTCAGACAAGGAGGTTAAAAACACGCCAAAAATGAGCCCCCTCTCGCTTTAGTGCACTCACATAATGTGTGGCAGAGAAGGCTGCATTAATCGCTCGGGACCCACATTTTTCAGTGACATTAATCTCTAGCCGGAAAAGCCTCTCTGGACGGTTCTTTTCAGTCTGAAGGCACTTAACGTTGGCCAGGGGAGCAGAAGGGGCCCGCCTGGAATTCCTCTCTAACTCCCAAACACCACACCCACCAACCCAGCCCGGCCAGCTTCCCTGGTTATGGCAGCAGTGGGGGAGATGCCTGCAGGGGATGTAGGGGGCCAGAGGGAGGGCGGGGTGGTGAGTGAGCCATGGGTGTGCCGTGCTTTATATGCCTGAAAGCCCGAAAGGCTGAGCTGAGTTTTAGCTACTGCTTGCTCATATGAGCAAGGCTTGTGTGCTCACACCCCTGTGTCTGCTTGGTCAGAGAACGGACAACAGTGCACATGCCCATCTGTGATCTGAAACAACTGCATGCATGCATGTGCCATGGGGTGTGGATGTGTGGATGTGATGGTGAGTGTGTAACTGTGGGTGCCCGAGTGTCAGTCAAGATTGAGCATGGATGTACACATAAACAATGTGGCTGCACGAGTGTGGCCATGTGTACCCACCAAACTGTGTGCTGGAAAAACGAGGACTCTGCCTCTGAGTAGGGCGGCATGTGTCACACTTCAGGTGTCTGTGTGATTGCTGTGTACACGTGTTGTGAGCAAGGTGTGTGAACAGGAGTGTTTGCAGGACACGTGGAAGTCCGTGAGTATGCACAGCAATCAGGTGTGGGCACCAGCCAGGGCGACGTGGTGCCTCTCTCAGGGGCGTGCAATTTATCTTGATGGCCATGGTTGAGCACTGACTCCATGCTGTTGGCTGTCAGAGAGCAGGGGACAGTAATGAAGGAGGCGTGGTGTGCCGAAGCCCGTTTGGAGGGCTCACAGGAGCTGGTCCCACAGCTCTCGCCATCTGCCTGTCTAGCAACTTCCCATTGGTAGCTTGAAATTGACCCCTGTGGGAGAATTTACACCATGGAAACTGGCAAATGCCAAATCAGGGCTCCGCCATGGCCCGCCCCGTGGGAGTCTGTTGTTAAACATTTACCAGCACACCACTGAATAGATCAGAATACCCTCAATCTAACGGGAACCCCGAGGGTACTGATTTTCTTGTACATGAGTGAGTGTGCCTCTGTGCATGTGCACCCCCAAAGTAGCTCCAAAATCGTTTGGGACCAGCACCCAAGAAAAGGAAACAGATTCGGGGAAGAGGGTGAGAAGAGGCAGATGGAGGATGCTTGATGGGCACTGATTTTGTAGCACCTTAGGGGATCTCTTTCAAACCCAAGGACTATCATGAAATTCTCCAAAAAGAAAAACAATTTCCAAAGCAATGAAATCAGCACTGATCACTTGTCAAATCAAACAGAAGCAAGACTCACAGCTCCAGAGAGCCAGGCAGGTTGGGGCATGGTGAGGGCTGGTTGTCCAGGGTGAGAAGTCTGAAGGGAGAGGCAGCTGTTGTGCCCTCAAACAAGTGATTTAACCTTTCCAGGCCTTGGTTTACCTACTGAAAAATAGGGATACCATAATACCACATTCCTAGGATTTTGCTGTGTGGTTTAAATACATGTAAATGGAACATAAGAACATAAGGGCTCAGCAGAGCTCTTGTTAACATACGCAAAGTACTTGGAAAAGAGGATGGCACAATCAAGCACTTTTATTGCTGTCATTGTTAATAAGGCTAAGCACCAAGGGAAGGGACCTCAAAAGGTGCCTTCTCTAAAGGGAGTACTGGACAAGAAGCCCCAGATGGGGGAGCAGAAGAGGAGTTAGCAGATGAGCAGGCCTCCAGCTGTGTTACAAGGAGTCTTCTTCCCCTGCCCAGGCCTCTGTTGACCTTCTGTACAATTAAGGTACTCCCTGCTGCCTCCCAAGGCTCCAGGAAAAAGCAAAGAAGAGAAGGTGCTCATATCTAGGTCTGGAGTGAGGCGCTCCTCTCCCATCATAACTGTCATCATCAGTGTCACCAACACTGATCACATGGCAGCCGCTGTGTGCTGAGGATGTCATAGCTTTAGCACATTTAATCCTCTGCACAATTGATGGATATTATCAGCCCCAGATTATAGACGGTATAACTGAGGCCCAAAGGAGTCAAGAGACTTGCCCAGGCCACACAGGTGGAAAGTGGTGAACCCAGGTCTGTGTGTTGCCCAAATCTGAAAGAGGACTCAGGGGAGTCATAGATAGTGAGGGCAGAAGGGCCTTAGGTAACTTCTAGACTAGCCTTTTAAGGTACAGATCAGGCAGGAAAGAAGAGAGTTTCACACATGTGGAACAGCATGTGCAAAGGCCTGGAGGCAGGAGAGGAAATAAAGGCTTCCCAGTTGCCTCGAGTGAGAGGAACGCTGGTTGGAGAGGGGTGGGGTGGGGCCCAGACCTTGGAGGGTCTCAAAAATGTCAGGGAACCACAAAAGCTATTGAAGAACGTTATGTAGGGAACTGGTGATATGTTCAGGTCCAAATGTCTACTTGAGAAGGATCAGTCTGGCTGGTGGGTAGAAAATGAATTGGAAGGGAGATAAGCCTGGAGGCAGGAAGGCCAATTAGGAAGTGACTGCATCATCTAGGCAAGAGCAGGCAAGGTGTGGGCCCAGACAGTGACTGGGGGAAAAGAGAGAGATGGGCCAATCAAGAGATATTTGGGAGGCATCAGCCTAATAGTATCTGGTGACAATAAATGTGGGGTGGGCAGCGTGGGACATGACTTCTGGGGATGAGCCTCCCTGGCACTGAGGGATTACTACCAAGCACCAACTAGCAACGCAACTGGAAAAAGACCTTGACCAAAAGGGGGAAAAGGTAAAGACAAATGAGTTTATATGGCTAAGAGACTTCAAAGTGAGTTGGGAGGCCATTCCAGAGGTTACGCTTATGCATGTCTCAGCAGGATCTCATTGACTGTCCAAGTAAATACTACCTCAAATAGTGGGGCTCATGAAGGCTCTGGAGACATCCAGACACTATAGTCAGGGCAGATAGTTCAGGAGTTTGATGCCTTGCCAGAGGGCCCTACTTTGGAATTTATGCTCCCCCATGTAACAGAGATTAACTCAGTTATGGTTTCCCTAAACATGGCTTTTCTGACCCTTCTATTTGAACCTATAATTAGCACTAGGATTGACAGGTGTACGCCCAAGAGACTAAAATCTTTGGGCTGTCCATGTGCCAGCTGGGCCCTGAATCTCAATGGAGTTGTAACACCTACTCTCATTGGACTCACCCAGGACAACTCTCATTGGACTCACCCAGGACAACTAACAAGGAGATAGTGAGGGACAATGACCATCCCAAGGAACCAAGAGAGTCTACAACTGCAAGCAAGAGAGTCCAATCCATCTGCCCCATGGGATCAAAGCCCCCTCTCAATTAGAGGTGGAGTGGGCATCACTGTCCCAGAATCCTCAGGATTGGGGAATGAACTATGTATGGACTAAAGTATATTTACTGATATTCTACATAGACTTATTGTGATTCTAGCAATGGAAGAAATTATATCATTGATGTGGAGGCAGTGGCCACTGGAGGTTCTGAGGGCAGGGAGAGGGAAAAACAGGTGTAATATGGGGGCGTTTCAGGACTTGGGAATTGCCCTGAATGACATTACAATGACAGATACAGGACATTACATACCTTGCCATAACCTACAAAATTGTGCAGAAGAGATTGTAAACTACAATGTAAACTGTAATCCATGCCTAGTGGCAATGCTCCAAAGTGTTTTCATCAATTGTAATGAATGTACCACACTAATGAAGGACATTGTTAATGTGGGAAAATGTGGGTGGGAGGTGTAGGGAGTGGGGCATATAAGAATCCCCTATATTTTTATGTAACATTTATGTAATCTAAGAATCTTTAAAAAAATAAAAATAAAAAATATATTTTAAAAAAAGAATCAGAAACAACAATAAAATAAAGTCAAATTGTAATACCAAAAGAAAATAATAATAAAATTGGCAAAGAGAAAATCAAAAAACAATTTCAAATTCAGTATCCCTAATTTGAAATTCCAGGATTTTATTTCTTTGGCCTAACACAAACAAGAAAGAGTATACACTAAAATATACCAAGATAAGTTCCAGAGAAACTACAGGCAGTATGTACAGTCCCATAAAAAAGATAAAATAAATAAGCCTTTCTAATATCCAATAAATAAATAAATTCCCTTACTCTAGTTTTTTTTTTTCAAATCCTTAGGATTTTCTGCATAAGCAACCATATTGTCTACAAATAAGGAAGGTTTTAATTCTTCAATTTCAATCTTTGTGCCTTTTATTTATTTTTCTTGCTTTATTATACTGGCTGGGACCTCAAATAAACTGCTGAATAGAAAAAGTCAGAGCAGACATCCTTGTCTTGTTCCTGATCTTAGAGGACAACATTCAGTGTTTTGTCGTTAAGTATATTAGCTGTAGAGTTTTTTTTTTAATTTGTCATTTTTCAGATTGATGATGTGTCTATTCCAAGTTTGCTGTAAATTTTTACCATGAATGAGTGTTGAATTTTGCCAAAGGTTTTTTCCTATATCTACTGAGCTGATCATATATTACTTGTCTCCTTTATTCTATTAGTAAGATGGATTATACTTAGGGGTTTTCAAATATTTACTGACCTTGCATTCAAGGGATATCCTACCTGGTCTTTTTATATATTGTTGGATTCCACTTGCTAATATTTTGTAAAGGAATTTTGCATCTATTTTCTTCAGGAAATTGGCCTATAATTTGCTTCTCTTGTAATGCCTATCAGGGTATTTGAGTTGTCCTTATAAAATTGGTTGGGAGCTGGAAAAAAAAAGGGTTGTAGATAACTAAAATGTGCATATATCCCATATACTTTAAACATGGCCACAGACTAGTCATTATTGTGATAGTCATTATGTATTTCTAGGCATGCGCTACCAATGAACGTATGGTACTACCTTCTTGACAGTTTCTAACTTCACACTCTTTTTACTGCATCTTAAGTCTTGGGGTAATCTTTTCTGGGGTTTAATATTAGGGACTCGGCTTTAACAAATAACATATGTCCTAGTAGAGGAGGGAACAAAAAAGGAATTAGGAAAAGGATAATAGAAAAGGAATAATTAAGAGAAGTGTTGATGGAAGGGTGATGGAAGGGAATTCTGCACATTATATGACTGTTTTGTAAGCACACAACTTCTCTAATAAAAAAAATTCTAATAAGTAAATAAATGTGGGGTGAGAGGGAGAGGGAGGAACCCAGTGTGAGACCAAGCTTTCTGGCTGGGCGGGTAGGACCAGGTGGAGGGTGGTGGCATCCAAGTGGGGGCCCAGAAGGAAGGGACCCAGGAGGAAGAGTGGGCAAGAGCTTGAGTTAGGTCAGACCCTGTCAAGGCAGTGATGCCCGTGAGCATCCAGCTGGGCTTGGGGCCCAGGGGCTCAGGAGGCAGGACCAGAGATTCGGGAGGCATCTACCTTGCAGCTGGGGGCAGGGACAAGGAGAGTGGCAGAGGGAGGAGAGCTGAGTGGCAAAGCTGAGGCCCAACATTGGCGAACTCAGCAAAGGCGAATGCCACCTTGGGCCCAGTGCTTCCGTGTGCCAGTTGCCGGCTAATGTTTGAAGGCGCTGACTTTCATTCCCTCTGAGGAAGGCACCAGGATTTGCCTCGTTCTGGAGATGAGGAATCCGTGGGCCACTTGCCCAGGTCCCTCAGCCATAAGTGGTGATGCGGAGACCCAACCCGAGCAGTCGGCCCCAGAGCCCGTGCTCATGGCGATGCTGGCTAGATGGAAAAGAAGCTGAGAAGGGATGGCCAGAGGGACAGCAGTGTGCAGGGCCACCCAGGCCAAGGGGACAAAGAGCTCTGAGGAGGCAAATGTGTCAACCTGCAAGAGAGGTACCCTCTCCCCATTTCACTCCCAGAGCGCAGGTGTCATGTGGCTTCCCAGGCTGAAGTTCCCTGGTCTCGGACCTGGTCACCAGCTTACATTCACAGGCACTGACCATCTTACGTGACCTGGGCATGACCCAGTCTCAGGACAGGCCTCTTTGGGAACATCAGCCCCAGCCAGCTCCCAGGGGTTGAGCACCAAAGGGCCAGGTGGCAATGGGGAGAGGCACTGAGCCCGCCATCCCCTGGCAGCCCCACTCCCCTCGGCTGCCTTCATTGATCTCCCGGGCTGGATGACATCAAGGGATGTTTTTAATAAGAGGGCAGGAGGCCTTGGGAGCTGACTGGGCTGAGGTAGGACTGGGCAATTAATCACCCGCCTGAGAAGCCACGGCCATGGGTAACCAGATCCCGGGCAGGCTGTCAGGCACGCCCCGCCTTCCATCTCTGCCCATGGCTGCTCTGCGTGGGCTCCCCAAGCATCTTCATTAACTCCGGGTCCCGGAGAGACAGGCAGGCACAGAAGTGTGCATGTGCATCTGTGCACAGATCCTTCTGGGTGTGCACAGATGCCTGTGTACAGGTGTGTACAGGTGTACTGTTGTGCATGCCTTAACAGGTGTGTGCATCCCTGCATGTGTGGGCAGGGTCCTCCATGCACGTGTGTGTGTGAGAGCCCAAAACAAAGTTAAGAGCACAGGCTTCAGAATCAGACAGACCTGGGTTCAAGTTCAGGTCTCACTTCTTTCTAGCTGGGTCAACCTGAGCAAATTACATAGCCTCTGAACGTCCATTTTTTCACCTAAAAACTGAGCATAACAATAGAAGTGGCAGAAGCTGCTGTGTTTGTGCAAGCAGGGGAATGGCAGCTGTACCAAGGATACCCTCCATGTAGAAGTGCACTCGTGTGATAGACATAGGTCCTTATTCTTATTACATATAAGATGGGTGTGTAAGAATATGTGGTAGGCAGAATTCTAAGAATGGTCCCCAACGACCCTTGACTATGCCCCTGCCCTTTGAGCGTGGGTGGAACCTATGAATGTGCTGAGATAGCCCTCCCGAGGTTACGTTACATCCTATGGCGAGAGGGGGATTACACAGTTTTCTCCAGCTGCTGAGCTGAAGCAGTCGGGGCTTCACAGCATAAGGCGGGATGATGCAAGGCAGGCTCTCCTTGCTGAGATGGAGGGGGCCACGTGGAAGGAGCCGAGGGCGGCCCCCTGCCGGCAGCCAGCAAGCAGGCGGGAGCCTCAGGCCTCAAACGGCGAGGAAGTGAATCAGGGCAACATCCCGAATAAGCCTGGAAGCAGGCTCTCGAAAGGGCCTCCAGGCAGATGCCCAGCCCAATGGGCTCCTTGACTTCAGCCTCATGAGACCCGAGCAGAGGCCTGGCGAGGCCACCCGGCTTCTGACCACCCAGGTCAAGGGGTCTCTAGTAGGATTTTGCCAGCTCTGGGAACTTCCAGGAGCCCTGGTAATTGACAGTTTCACAAAGCTGTCTGCTTTGAGCTCTGGGAGAACTCCTGCTCCGCCTCCAGTCTGAACCTGTCATGGAAAAGGAGGGGACAAAAAGTGCAGTCTAGAGCAGGCAGAGAGGTACTCCCAGTGTTTACCCCCAAACTGCGGAGGGGGCTCTAGCAAGTAGCTTACCCACCCTGAGCCTGTTTTTTCCTCCTAATGATGGGACACCAGCCCCAACACCACCTTCATCACCAGAATAGATGAGCTTGAACAACCTGATGGTGTGGAAGCAATGTGGCGGCTTGGAAGTCCTGTCCAGCTGCTGGAGGAGCGGTGGAGGACCCCCAAGTAACCGCCAGGGCTTGGACCTGCATCCAGAGGCCCTTGAGAGGCTGGTCGACCTTGGCCTGCACCAGAGCCCCCTTGGGAGAGGCCTGGGCCTCACACCCACCGGCTCTCCCTCCCCCCAACCCCCTCATCCGCTAAGATTCATGGCTTTTAATTCCACCACCCAAAATCTTTTCAACTACCTCCGTCCTTTCTAATCCCACTGCCCTCGTCTGCAGTCCAGCACTTGAGTCTTGCCTGGATGACCACGGCCTCCTCCTGACCTCCCTGCCTCCAGCCTCTTCCTCCCTAACTCCACTGTCACTCCTTTGATCACAGCTTGCCCAGGGCCCCTGTTGTTCTTAGGCTGAAGTCTAAACTCTGTGCCCTCAAGATTAAGACTCATTTTTATTTTTGCCAAACTAATAAGTCATATATATATATAAATTTTTATTTCCCTGATACTAATAAC
>JAQZBX010005775.1:0-48459 GCA_029593785.1 Cabassous unicinctus
AAAAAAAAAAAAAGAATCTGACAGTGCTGCCTGAATTCATTCTACTGGGAGTCACAAGGTGTCCCAAGGTGCAGGGTCCCATCTTTGGGGTCTTTCTCATCATCTACATGATCACAGTGGTGTGCAACCTGGGCATGATCATCCTGACCAAGTTGGACTCCTGCCTCCACACACCTATGTATTTTTTATCAGACATCTGGCTTTCATTGATCTTGGCAATTCTACTGTCATTTGTCCCAAGATGCTGGCAAATTTTGTTATGGATCAGAATACCATTTCCTATTATGCCTGTGCCCCACAGATGGCTTTCTTCATTATGTTTATTATCAGTGAACTTTTCATGTTGCCAGCCATGGCCTATGACTGCTATGTGGTCATCTGTAACACTTTGCTCTACAGTGTTATCATGACCCAGAGATTTGGCATGTGCTTGTGGGTATCTCCAAACTCTAAAGCACCTTTCCATCTTCGCTGTTCACCATTAAGACTTTTATCTTGTCTTTCTGTGGCTCTAATATCATCAATCATTTCTACTGTGATAAAGTTCCCTTATTGCCAATGCTGTGCTTAAATGCATAAGAACTGGAAATATTGACCCTAATATGTTCAGCCTTTAATTTGATTTCCTCCCTTCTGATAGACCTAGTATCCTATGTGCTGATTCTGATAGCCATACTTCAAATGAATACTGCTTAGGGAAGGAAAATGCTTTCTCTACACGTACATATGGTTCTCATCTGACAGTAGTGGTTGTGTTCTACGTGACTCTCCTATTTATGTATGTACAGCCCAAATCTGTTCACTCCGTTGATTCTCACAAAATGGCCTCTGTGTTTTACACTTCAGTTACCTCCATGCTTAACCCTTTGATCTATAGCTTAAGGTACAAAGAGGTAAAAAATGCCTTTCACACAGTCTTTAAGAAGGCATGCAACATTTGTATTTGATATTTATTATAGAATGCCGCCCTAATAAATTATGGCAATGGCAAATGCACCTGAAAATATTTTTAAAAGATATGATTTCATTGTCTTTGAATCCTAAACAAAGACTAATTATAAGGCACACATAGATTGTTTCCCTTTTATTCAGAAATTAACCTCATAAGTAGATAACAATTAAGTATCCCTTCTCCCTGTTTGTATTAGTCAGGGTTCTCCAGAGAAACAAACTGATAGGAGTCTTATATTATTGTATAAGTATTAAGAGATTTTTTATAAGAATTGGTTCACATGATAATGGAGATTGACAAGCTTAATTCTGTAGGATAGGCTGCAAGTTGTAAACTCCACTGTGATGTTTCATTCCCCAGGGGAAGTGTGTTAGCTGAAGTAGTAATAGAAATTCTTCTTTCTGATGGGTGAAATCCTCAAGAAACTCTTAAAGGCCTGCAACTGTTTTGATGAGGAGACTCCTCTCATTGCTGAAGGCAGTGTCCTTTGTTGATTTTAGATGTAATCAGCCATAGATGCTGTGGTGGTTTAAATCTGTATGTACCCTAGAAAAACAAGTTCTTTAATCCAACCTCCTGTGAGTGTGAACCATTTTAATTAGGATCTTTTGATGAGAGTACTTCAGTTAAGGTATGACCCACCTCCATTCGAATGGGTCTTATTTCTCTTACTGTAATCCTTTATAGGAAAATGAAATTCAGACAAAGATAGAATGTCACAGAATCAAGAAGTTGAGATCAACAAAACCCAGAAGAGAAGGGAGAGACCAACCTAAAACGTCATGTCCCTTGCCACGTATGTGGCAGAGGAGCCAAGGGTCACCAGCAGCCGGTGTTTGGGGAAGAAAGCAATGCCTTGATAATGCCTTGATTTGTACATTTTCCTGGACTCAAACTATAAAATCCCATTGTTTAAGCCAATCCATTGCATTGTATCTCCTATCAGCAGCCAAGGACACTTAAACAGATGTAATCAAATGACTAATGATTTAAATACAATTACAAAATATCCTCACAGTAAGAATCAGGTCAGTGCTTGCTTGACTAAACAACTGGATGCTATAACCAGCCAGGTTAACACATGAAACTGTACCTTGATTCATTATGTGATGTCATAGAACCACATGCATCCTCTGCTGGGAAACATTATGTTCTTCATCTATAAACTCGGTGCATGTTTATGTAAATTTTGTTAAAGGAAATTGGTTTTCTCAATCTTCTTTTGATTTTACTTTCTGATCTTTAATTAACAGTGTAAAAAGTTGAGACAAAAAGTTTTCTGTCTCCTGATGACCCAATGAAATATTTTTGTCCATCTCTTTGCAGTCATTTGTACTGTGGTGAACATTCCTTATTATCTATGCTGTCCTCAGGCATGTGTGAAATAGACTTGATAACTTTGATCTGTCTGCAGCAGATTTGATTTCCTTCCTCATGAGAAACTGAAGTTGGGGGAAGTCTGGGGTTGATGGATTCCTCTAGGTTCCTGGCTATGTTACATAAGAGAATTTAAGAACATGTCAGTTTAGTTAGGCCAGTAGTTTATTGAGAAAATGGGAGAAGAGAAAAGAAATTGAAGAAAATAACAGATTATGCATTCCCAAATGTATGTGGGAGCTCCTCCAGGTAGAGAAAGAGATTCGGCTTGTGTGGTACCTTTTAAGCTATTAATTATTCCTCCTCTTGTTAATATTTGGGGGATGGGTCCAGCTCTTTGCTGTTCTGATTGATTACCCCACTTGTCAACTGCTCAGACTGCCCAATGGTAAGACCCCTTGAGGGTATCCGGGGCTTACCCTTGACCTTGAATGAGATCTCCATCCAAATGGGGTTCTCATGGGGTCCTTCCAGCAGCCCCCTTGGTGGAGGTCTTTCCCTCAAGTTTTCCAGGCAGGGTTCAATGGCCCCTTGTTTTGTGGCCTTCTTTTCCTGTCAGGTCTTAGATTCATCGTCCCGCTCCCTTAACTAACATGCAAATTCTAGTGTCCCATGTACTAATTCTCATGGCCTTGTTCCAGATGCACAGGTAGCTGTTAGGATAGAAAAGAATGGATAATGAAAGTGAAAAAAAATATAGCAGGTGGATGAGGATTGTAGAAGTAAGGGGAGAAAAGAAATTTAGTATGCTTGAATGGAATGACTAAAAAAATATTAAATGTTACAGTCAATGGAGAATGTGGTAAAGTATTGTAAGAACCAGGATAAAATAGAAAATGTTGATCTATTTTCATATTTGTATTTTCAATGGATTAAATATTGTACTGGTAAAGTCGACAGGAAAAATTACTCTAGAAATTTTTTTATTGCTCAACATCCAAATATCTTTACTAAAGACACACGTGGAAAAGAGTATCATTCATTAGCACACTATAAAAGGAGGGTGAAGCATATTTTATGGAATTAATATACATTCTACTGATACACTAAGCAATTTTCCCTTTAAAATATATTTGGTTACAACACATCTTTGGGGACAAAGATATCATTTCAAATTCTTCTTCTCAAACAAACAAATAAACCAAGCATCTTCCTATTTTCAATACTTCCTTTAATATTAGTCAAATAATTAAAGGAACTAAGTACAAGAGAAACTTCTCAATCAAGTTCAATAACTTAGACGAAGTTGAAACTTCTGCAAAAATTAAACACAATTTGACTCTATGCTTTGACTTGGTGAAGTCACCATGCTAACTTTAACTTCTAGACTGGTAAATAAGATGGCTGCTATAACAAACATGTAAGTAAAATTTTCCATAATGTTGGCAGTCTTGTTTTTGCTACAGTCTCCATATAGGTATTGGGCCTCTAATCTAGGAAAAGTTCACATTTTTACATGTAAATTGTAAATTTACACCATTTTCTTATAAATCAATATGTGACCAAGCTACAAAATATTATCCCCAATAATGAACTAAAACAGAAACATTATCAGAAATATAGAATGATGACATATTTTATAAAGAAAAAAAAACAGTTTGAGGAATTAGAGCCTTCAATTTTAGAAAAGATACTCTAGTTAAACAAAAGTAACACACAATTATTTGTTTGAGATCATGTCACTATTTTATAAATAAAAGTAAGTTTTAAGCATAGGTTTAATTTAGATTAATAAGGATAATAATAGTATTCTATGTGTGGCTTACATATAATATTTTAATATTTTAATATATGTATTTATAGGTATAATATTTAGTGTATCCAAAATTAAACCCAATTTAATATGATCTAGAGATTTGAGACTGTTCTTATCAATAAAAAGAAAAACTGAGTTCAAGAACATTGATTTCAGATTAAAAACATGTTCATGTACATGTGTACATGTGCAAAAATATATATAATATGAACTTCATAGGCAATGACTAATATAAACCACATATTGGATAGATTTTTTTATCACTCATTCTTTTCCACCCTTTGGCTCTTGTGAAAAGTTCATCTATGAATATTCTTATGTAAGTATTTGTTGGGATACCTGTTTTTAATTATTTTGTGTATGTACTTAGTAAAGGATTGGTAGCTCCCATGGTAATTCGGTGCTTGCATATTTCTTCTTTATATTTGATATCAATCAAAAGTGAATTCTTGACTGAGGCACTTCAAAGATCAATTCCTGAGACACTGGTATTTCAAAGTGAGAAAGAGCTTATTACCAGCACAGCACAAGGAGTTCAGAGGGCCTAAGTGTATAAAATCTAGCTCCCTGATATTTAGGAGTTTAGGGTATTTGTGCTTCAAACAGGGAAGAGTGAATAGTTACCATCACAGTATCAAGTGTAAACAAGTGTGAGGACAGTCTAGAGTAACTATAAAAAATGGTGGGGCTGGCAGTCAGTTTCAATAATTTCAGGTATTATCTTTTGGGTATTCTGCAAGACACTGAAAAAGTAAGAAAAATCATCAATATAACAATTAGGTAATCATAATCATTTTTAAATTATTAACTAGTCCTTATATTACACATTTGCATGGAGAGAAGTTTAGAAATACCCTAGTCACATCTAATGAATTTTTAAGGAAATTCACTTCTCTAATGAATTCAAATATTTTTTGAATTATTGTTTCTGCTATATATTACTGAATCCCTGAATTCCCCATAAATTGCTTGGTGTTTTTTGTCAACTATTTATAATAATTTGACTAATTATGCACTTTAAGGAGATATATGATGCATAGGCAAATTATCAAATCGTAGATATGTGCCAACTCACAGAGCATGAGTATTGCAACCAAGAGTTAAGATGATTCCTTAATCATTTTATAGATGCTTTTTGTTCATATTTTTCTGGTGTATTATAGAATAGCCAAAAGTTATTACCTGAAATTACTGAAGCTAGCTAAAACAACCTGAGCTTTGTGTGTACCTACTATTGTGATGGTAACCAGTCCACCCTTCCTTGAAACAAAAAAAAAAAACACCTAAAATCCTAAATATCACAGGGGCAGTTTTTGGACCATTAGGCCACTATTCTCTTTGCATATGCAAACAAATATCTCTCCACTGTTTTCCTAGTTTTCTGTGTACCATTCTTTTTGGAATTCAAGTCCTTGCCTTGAGTCTGTCTGTTGTATATACTCCTGAAAATAACCCAGCAATTCAGTATTTAATAAAATATAGTAAGTGTTTACTATTTTTTCATTAAATGGGTGTGTTACTTAGGTATAGTAAGTGTTAAGTTTCTATTTATCTGCTATATTATTTTTTAACTGCATTTTTATTGCTCAGGTGTTCATAATTGGTTACTGGTTACTGAAATTCTTTTTTTAATATATATTTAAAAAGATGCTTAGATTACATAAATGTTACACAAAAATTACAGGGATTCCCATGTTCCCCACCTCCCACACCTCCCTTAACATCCCACATAAACATCTTTCATTAGTGTGACTCATCACCTGCAATGGATATACGCATCCTGGGGCTTTGGCACTAAGCATGGACCATAGTTCACATTGTAGACCACACTTTCTCCTACACAATCTGCATGTTATATGCTGATGTAAAATGGCCTATATCTATCATTGTAATGTCACTCAGGATAATTCCCAAGTACTGAAAAAGCAACTGTATTATGACTGGTTTTCCCTGCCCTGCCCAAAAAGTGTCCAGTGGCCACTGGCTCCACCTCACTGTTGTAATTTCTTCCATTGCTTGAATCACATTATGTCTACAACAGAATATCATTAAGTCCACTCTAGTCAAACAGCTCTTCCCCCAATCCTGAGGAGTTTGGGATGGTGATGTCCACTCCACCTCCAAGTGAGAGGGGACTTATATTCCATGGATACAGTTGATGGGATTATCCTGCCTGCAGCTGCAGGCTCTCTCCATTCCCTGGGATGGCTGTTGTCCATCATCGTCTCCTCACTAGGTGACTTGGGTGAGTCCATTGGGCTGTAGAGTAGGAGTTGCAGCTCCACCGAGATTCCAGGCACAGCTGGCACATGGGCAGGCCAGAGGCTCCAATCTCTGGAAATACACCTACAAACTCCAGCATCACATATAGGTTTGAATATAAGGGACTAATGGACCATGTGCAGGGAGGACTCATTTGAGTCCAACTGTGTCACTCTCAGGAACACAGATTCCAAAGTAGAGCCCACTGTTAAGGCATCAATCTCTGGAGCTATTCCCCCTTATATAGGACCTGGGTGTCTCCAGAGCCCTCAGAAGCCCCTCTGTGTGGGGTGATATCCACTTTGGTGTTTTATGAGATTCTACTGAGGTGTGCGTAAGCATTACCTCTGGGATGACCTCCCAAATCTCTTTGAAGTCTCTTAGCTGCATGAATTCATTTGTCTTTACCTTTTCCCCCTTTTATTCATGGTCTTTTCCCAGTCATATTGCTAGTTGGCACTTGGTATTAATACCTCGTTGCCAGGGAGGCTCATCCCTGGGAGTCATGTCCCACACTGGGGGGAAGGTAATGCATTCATAAGCTGAGTTTGAATTAGAGAGAGGCCACATTTGATCAACAAGGAGGCTCTCAGGTGGCAACCCTTAGGCACCCCATAACAGTAGGCTAAGTTTCAATTGCAAGAGCAAAGACTCATAAGGTTAGTCATCAATAACAAGAACCCATTGGTGGACCATGAAATTCTTTAAAATGGGAAATTCTAGTTTTATTAGCATTCCTAAATGCAGTCCTTTAGTCTGTATTTTAAGAGACTGGAAAATCTTAGCCACAAACCTATGAAAAGCAGGAAACAATTTTTCTTGCAGCAAAGTTTGGCTTCAATGTACTATAGAATCAGGAGGAAAATGGCTGGAGTATGGTTGTTTAGGGAAGAATCTTGTAACTGAAATCAGCTTTTTGAATTGAGATACGAGGTTCTTCCCTAAAATTGTTTACAAGAACAAGCTTGCATGTAGCAAGCAACACTGTTGCGAGAGGAGATCTTAAAAGCTATAAAATTTAGAACAGGGGCAGAGAAAGTGTAGCTCAGTGGTTGAGCACCTGCTCTGCATGTACAAGGTCCCAGGTTCAATCCCTAGAACCTCCTAAAAAATAAAATAAAATAAAAACTAGAGAGGTGTTATGATGGAAAACCTGGAGGCACATCATACCAAAACAGTGAATTATGAGTCAAATTAGTGAGCTTTGTTTCTGTTTTCTTTGTCTAACTTTCTATAGCTGTCTCTTTGTTCAGTTCATATTGATATACCTCCAGATGGTAATATCAAATTAACAAATGTAAATTCTTTAAAGATTTCTATTCAAATTGCTAAAAATTAAATACAAACTTTATATAAACATATGCAAATGAGTACTCCTAGATTACCAAATTTAAAAAATCAAGCTTCTGGTGTTCTTTGGAATGTATAATCTAAATACTCAGGCACTGGCCAATTAATTTTTCAGGATGAAAAGTTCATATAGTAATATAACTAGAGAAACTATTTCAGGGGGGAACTAAAAAGATTTTCCTGAATTCCTCCACAATTTTTCTATCACTTATCTCTACCCCCAGTGTCTTCAACCAAACCTTGACTCAATTCAAGCCAAGACCAAAATAGTAAATTAAAGAAGTCTCTTTAACTTTGTAGGAGAAAAGTAAACTGGTTTGGGAAACTATGGAGTAACAGCTGGTTATAGAAAGATAAGGGAGATGTGAGTTTAGCTTAGAATTCGCTTTACTAAGCTTGCAAATTAAGAGTGATAGGGATAGAGGGAATGTTACAGAATAAATCTTGGTCTGAAGAATTGGTCCTGTAATTCCCCAATTTAAATTTATAATGGTCTTGGGATGAGAATAATTAGTAATCCAATTGCTAAATTAGAGAAAGTAAGGGAGAATTCCTTGAAAGCTTTGGAAACTATTTTTTTAGATTATGCTTGAAAGAAATTAAATATTTGTAACATATTATTCAGAGAATGATAGTCAGTATGCCTGTGAGGTTGTTCATAATTTTAGAACATTATGAAACAAAGAAGTTTTTAGCCTCTTATGTAGGAAGAAAAAAAAACCATTTCTTGAATAAGCTATAATTGTTTCAAATTTAGTCTACTTCAGTACAATCTCCTGTTGGTAATACAGATACTGATAAAACAAATTAAAAATATGTCCACTCTATCTCTAAGATGATGAAAATTTTAAGTTTCTGTTTAATGAAATTAAGTTAAAGAAGACAATGTAGTTCTGTCCTAATGTGAAATGGCTAATTTTTCACAGAACAGAATGTGGGATGTAAGACAAGACCTAAATGGATATGGGAATTAGTAAGAAGGTTTGTGGAAGTGAGTTATATTTATGATAGTCAATGCTAACTAAAATTTGATTAGCTTGTTTAAGGGAGTATGTTTTTGTCCCAAGATAAAATGGCTGCTTTTCACAGAATAAGAAGTGGAATATGTAGGACAAGACCTGAATGGATATGAAAATTTATAGAGGATTTGTGGAGGTATATTTTATTTGTTGATGACTGTAATTTAATAAGCTTATATAAAAGTAAAATTTTGTCTTAATGTGAAATAACTGGTCTATATTATTATAAATGCTTATAAAATATTATAGGAAGTTTGTAGACACATTTTCTAAACTGCAGGATTTCAATATAAATGGTCGATTTCAGGAAGCCATTACTACATAGAAATATATGAACTGATATTGATTAAAAAAAAGAAAGTAACCTCATAACAGAAACACCTATCAGATACCACGTTATTCTGTTGTTATCTAGGCTAATTAGGATTTGATTAACTTGTTTATCAAATGGTGGACTGAAGCAAAACTAAAATTTGATTTTCTCTCTGTTAAAGTAATACAGTTTTCTTAAAATATTGGTCTGTTTGAAGTGGAAAGATATAAAATTCCTTTTTTTATAATAATTGTTTTTATTTTTTGAAAGATACTTAGATTTCATACATGTTAGACAAAAATTGTAGGGATTCCAATATGCCCCACCTCCCACTCCTCCCAAAACCTCCCACATAAACATCCTTCATTAGTGTAGCACATCACCTGCAATAGATATACACATCTTGGGGCTTTGCCACTAAGCATGGACCATAGTTCACATTGTAGACCACACTCTCTCCCACACAGTTCTGCATGTTATATGAGGATATAAAATGGCCTATATCTGTCATTGCAATGTCACTCAGGAAAATTCCCAAGTCCCAAAAAAGCCCCTGCATTACAACTGCTTTTCCCTCTCCCTACACCTAAAGCATCCTGTGGCCACAGGCTCCACATTAATGTTGTAATTACTTCCATTGCATGAAACACAATATGTCTATAACAGAACACCAGTAAGTCCTCTCTAGTCTATAGCTCTTCCCCCAATGCTGAGGAGTCTGAGATGGTGATGTCCACTCCACCTCCAAGTGAGAGGTGGCTTATATCTCATGGGTAAGATGGATGGGATAATCGTGCCTTCAGCTACAGACTCTCTTCATTCCCTGGGATTGCCGTTGTCCATCATCATCTCCCCACCAGGTGTCAGGGTGAGTCCATTGAGGTATAGAATAAGAGTTTCAGCTACACTGAGATTCCAGGCCCAGCTGGCACATGGACAGCCCAAAGACTCCAGTCTTTGGAAGTACACCTACAAACTCTGGCACCACATATAGGTTTGAATAGAAGGGACAGATGGACAATGTGCAGGGAAGATATATTTGGGTCCAACTCTGTCACTCTCAGGAGCAACGATTCCAAAGTAGGACCCACTGATAAGGTGCAAAACTCTGGGGCTATCTGCCCTGATATAGGACCAGAGTGTCTCCAGAGCCCTCAGGAGCCCTTCCGTTTGGGGTGTATCCACATTGGAAGCATAGGACTTCCTATTGAGATGTGCATAAGCATTACCTCTGGGATGACCTCCCGACTCACTTTGAAGTCTCTTAGCCATATGAAGTCATTAGTCTTTACCTTTCCCCCCTTTTATTCGAGGTATTTTTCCAGTTGTATTGCCAGTTGGCACTGGTTAGTAATCCTTCATTGCCAGGGAGACTACTCCCCAGGAGTCATGTCCCATTCTGAGAGGAAGGTAATGCATTCATATGCTGAGTTTGGCTTAGAGAGAGGCCACATTTGAGCAACAAGGAGGCTCTCAGGAGGCAACCCTTAGGCACCCTACAACAATAGGCTAAGTTTCAATTTCAAGAGCAAAGACTCATAAGGCTAGTCATCAATAACCAGAGCCCATCAGTGGATCATCCTCCTGTACTTGGGTGACTGCTGCTACTCCCTTGTAGTATATGGCAGAGCTCTCCAGGATGGGAATTCAGTATTCTCTCCTTTATTGAGTGGTTCACCACCTACTGTGACCATGCCCCGTGAGCATTCGAATAATTTTATGAATCTTTTAAATATGTTCTGGTGAACTTCCTCCCTAGTAACCCCCCACCCTTCACACCGCCCACCAACAATCCTCTCCTGCTCCAGTTGTAACCCTTCTGTGATGCAAGGCTTCTTTAAAGATGAAGGCAATATAATAGCCAAATACAATTAATAGGAAAATGAAATAATAATGATGTTTAAATGTAAGAGATAAAATACTTGAAAACTTAAAAAAAGTCTAAAAATAAAATAAAATTAAAGGATTCATTTATTCAAAAAATGAGAAAAAAAATTTTAAAAAGTAAAAATTTTTTTTTGACATTTTGCCTTTTATTGCTGCAATATCTCATGTCCTGTCTGTACCGTGGCACGTTCCCCCTCTCAATCCCCAGGGTCTCATTATTTTTCATTTAATTTTCAAAAAAGTTTTAGGCCAAAGCAAAGTCACATACAAAATACAAGACCAACTCATATAACCAACCTTCTCCCCCTTTCCTCACCCCATATTAAAACATTTTTGTATGTGGATGGTAGGATTGCTAGAACTCATATACAGATAGTGAAACATAGCTAACAAAATTGTCATTGGTTTACACTATGGTTTACATTTTGGATCATACAATTTTATAAATTTTGATGATATTTACCATATCCTGTGTTCATCACTGTAAGGTAATGAAAAACATTTCCACTGAGTACTAAATATCCCCTGTTTGATCTGTTCTGTTCCTCCTTGTCCATCTTCCCGGGTCCCATGATGATCCCTTGGCTTGACTCATTGCATGACAAGATTCATAGTTACATGCAACAAAAGGTCATGACACACTGGTTTGGCCTCCAGTATTAGGAACCACCCTTGCTCTTAAGAGATACCCATCTGTCTATTTCTGCTTTCCCTGGGTATTCTAACACACCCTTCCCAAGCTACCCACCTGTCAACACTGCACCACCCAACCCAATATATCACTAGCCTCTTGTCCTATCGCTTCAATACACAACTACATTCTATCACTTCATAGGTTACATCCATATGGGTGATAGCTCACAACTTTCTCCTTTCTTTCTCTTTCTTGTACACCTATCTTTCAGACAATAGTTCTCAGAGACTGCTCAATTTTCATAATTCATATCAGTGAGATCATGTACTGTTCATCCTTCAATGCCTGGGTTGCTTCACTCAAATAAGGTCTTCCAGATTGATCCATGTTATCTCATGTGTTAACACTTTATTCCTTCTTACAGCTGAGTAATATTCCATTGTATGTATGCACCAGATTTTGTTTAGCCATTCATCTGTTGAAGGACAACTGGGTTGATTCCAATTTTTTGCAATAGTGAACAAGGCCACTATGAACACTGGTGTTCATATACCTCTTTGTGTCTTTGCTTTCAGTTCTTCTGGGTATATACCCTGCAGTGGAATTGCTGGATCATATGGAAGATCTATATTTAGTTATTTGAAGAACCGCCAAACTGTCCTCCACAGTGGCTGGACCATTCCACAATTCTACCAGCAATGGATGAGGGTTCCCATTCCTCCACATCCTCTCCAACACTTATAGTCTGCTGTTTTTTTAATAGCCACCATTCTAATGTGTGTAAGATGGCATCTCAAAGCACTTTTGATTTGCATTTCTCTCATAGCTAGAGACGTCAAGCATTTTTCATGTGCTGTTTATCCATTCGTATTTCTTCCTTGGAGAATTGTCTTTTCAGGTCACTTGCCCATTTTTTAAATGGGTTGTTAGTCTTTTTATTTTTGAGTGGTAGGATTTCTTTATATATGAAGGATGTTAGGTTCCTATCAGATATATGGTTGCCAAATATTTTCTCCCATTGGGTGGGTTGCCTTTTTATTTTCTTGATAATGTCCTTTAAGGTACAAAAGTTTTTAATTTTGAGGAGATCCCATTTATCTATTTTTTCTTTTGCTGCTCACGCTTTTGGTGTGAAGTTCATGAAATATTTCCTATTACAAGGTCCTGTAGATGCTTCCCTACATTATGTTCCAAGGTCTTAATGGTCTTGGCTCTTATATTTAGATCTTTGATTCATCATGAGTTGATTTTCATATAAGGTGTGAGATGGTTTTCCTCTCTCATTCTTTTGGATATGGATATTGAGTTCTCCATGCACCACTTGTTGACGAGGCCATTCACTCCCAAGTGAGTGGGCTTAATGGCATTGTTGAATATCAGATGACTGTATATGTGAGGATCTATAGCAGAGCTCTCAATTTGGTTCCATTGGTCAATGTGTGTATCCTTGTGCCAATACAATGCGGTTTTCACCACGGTAGTTTGTAGAATGTTTTAAAGTCAGGTAGTGTGATATCTCCAACTCCATTTTTCTTTTTCAATATTTCTTTTATGATTCTAGGCCTCTTACCCTTCCAAATAAATTTTGTAGTTAATTTTTCCAATTACTTAAAAAATACAGTTTTGATTTTTATTGGGATTGCATAAAATCTGTAGGTTAGTTTGGGTAGGATAGACATCTTTATGATGTTTAGTCTTCCTATCCATGAACAGGAAATATTCTTCCATTTTTTAAAGTCTTATTTGATTTCCTTTAACAGGGTTGTGAAGTTTTCTGTATATAAGTCCTTTACATCTTTAGTTAAATTTATTCCTAGGTATTTGATTCTTTTAGTTACTATTGAAAATGGTATTTTTTTTCCTTGATTTCCTCATCAGATTGCTCATTATTGGTGTACAGAAATGCTACTGATATTTGAGCATTGATCTTATAGCCTGCAGTGTTACTGAACTCCTTTATAAGTTTTAGGAGCTTTGTTGTAGATTTCTCAGGGCTTTCTATGTATAGGATCATGTCATCTGCAAATAATGAAATTTTTACTTCTTCTTTCCCAATTTGGATGCCTTTTATAACTTTTTCTTGCCTCAGTGCTTGAGAAAGTACAGCTAAGACAATGTTAAAAAGGAGTGGTGATAATGGGCATCCTTGTCTTGTTTCCGATCTCAGAGGAAAGGCTTTTAGGATTTCATCATTGAAGATAATGTTAGCTTTGGGTTTTTATTATATACCCTTTATCATGTTCAGAAAGTTTCCTTCTATTCCTAGCTTTTGCAGTGTTTTCATCAGGAAAGTGTGCTGTATTTTGTGGAATGTTTTTTTCTGCATCTACAGAGATGATCATGTGATTTTTTCCTTTCAATCTGTTTATGTGTTTTATTACATTAATTGATTTTCTTATGTTGAACCATCCTTGCATAACCAGGATGAAACTCACTGGTCATGGTGTATAATTCTTATGATATGTTGTTGAATGTGATTAGCAAGTATTTTATTGATGATTTTAGCATCTAGGTTCATTAGAGAAATTGCTTTGTTATTTTCCTTTCTTGTGGTATCTTTATTTGGCTTTGGTATTAGGGTAATGTTGGCATCATAGAATGAGTTAGGCAATGTTCCTTCTACTTCTATTTTTTTGGAAGAGCTTAAGCAGAATTGGTGTAAGCTCTTTCTGGAATGTTTGGTAGAATTCACCTATGAAGCCATCTGGTCCTGGGTTCTTCTTAGCTGGGAGGTTTTTGACGACTGAGTCTATTTCTTTACTTGTAATTGGACTCTTGAGTTCATTAGCTTCTTTCATCAAGGTAGGCTGTTTGTGAGTTTCTAGGAATTTGCTCATTTCCTCTAAATTATCATTCTTGTTGGCATATACTTTTTCAAAGTATCCTCTTATGATACTATTTATTTCAGTGGTGTCAGTTGTGATATACCCCTCTTCATTCCTTATTTTGTGTATTGCATCTGCTCTCTCTTTTTCTTTGTTAGCCTTGCTAAGGGTTTGTCAATTTTATTGATCTTCTCAAAGAACCAGGTTTTGTTTTGTTTATTTTTCTAGTGCTTTCTTACTTTCTATTCCATGTAATTCTGCTCTAATCATTGTTATTTCTTTCTTTCATCTTCCTTGGGGTTAGTTTGTTGTTATTTTTCCAATTCCTTCAGGTGTGCAATTAGGTCTTCAATTTTTAGTTTTTTCTTCTTTTTAATATATGCATTTATGGCTATGAATTTCCCTCTCAGTACACTTTTAACAGCATCCCATAGGTTTTAATATATTGTGTTGTCATTTTCATTCGATTTGAGGTAGTTAATGATTTCTTTTGAGATTTCCTCCTTGACCCTGTTTTTTTAAGTGTGTTGTTTAACTTCCATATCTTTGTGCTTAATCTGCTTCTCTGACCCTTAGTAATTTCCAATTTCATTCCATTGTGGTCAGAGAAATTACTTAGTATATTCTCTATCTTTCTGAATTCATTGAGAGTTGTTCTGTGGCCTAACATGTGGTCTACCTTGGAGTATGATCCATGTGCACTGGAGAAGAATGTATATCCCAATGTATTTGGGTGTAGTGTTCTGTATATGTCTATTAGGTCCAGGTCCTCTAATGTATTACTCAGAGTCCTTGTTTCTTTATTGATTATCTGGGTAGATGTTCTGTCTAATGGTGATAATGGTATATTCAAATCCCCCACTAACAGTGTAGAGGTATTTATTTCTCCACTTAGTTTTTCCAGTGTTTGCCTCATGTATTTTGAGGCACCCTGATTAGGCGCATAAATATTTATGATTGTTCTCTCTTCTTGGAAGATTATCCCTTTTACTAATATATAGTGTCTATCTTTGTCTCTTACAATAGTTTTGCATTTAATGGCTATTTTTTCTGATATTAGGATAACTATTCCTGCCCTTTTTTGGTTATTGCTTGTAAAATTATTCGCCAGTCATTCACTTTCAGCTTCCTTGAATCCCTGGGTCTATGGTGTGTTTCTTGTAGAGACATATAGATGGGTCATATTTCCTTATCCATTCTGCCAATCTGTGACTTTTGACTGGTGACTTTAATCCATTGACATTCAGTGTTATTACTCTCAATGAATTTCTTACATCAGGGATATTTTCTTTGGGTTTATGTATGTCATATGTTGTTTTTATTTCTCTTTTTGTCTTTTTAGTTGTTCTTGCACTCTCCTCCAACTCTCTCTCTCTTTTTTTCCCTTTCAACCTATAGAACTTCCATTAGTATTTCTTGAAGTGCAGGTTTCTTATTGGCATATTCTCTTAATTTCTGTTTATTTGTGAATATTTTGAACTCTCCATCATTTATACCACCTTTGCTGGATAGAGAATTCATTGCTGGAAGTTTTTTTTCTTTAGTACCTTGACTATGTGAAACCACTGTCTTCTTGCCTTCATGGTGGAGATGAGAAATCAGCACTTAATCTTATTGTGCTTCCCTTGTATGTAATGGTTCTCTTTTCTCTTGGTGGTTTTAGTATTTTCTCTTTGTCTTGAACATTAGACATTTCAAAATTATATGTCTTGTAGTAGGCCTGTTGGGATTTATACTGTTTGGGATATGCTGTGCTTCCTGGACATGTACGTCCATCTCCCTCAATAGGGTTGGGAAGTTTTCAGCCATTATTTCCTTAAACAATCCTTCTGTTCTTTTTCCCTTGTCTTCTTCTTCTGGGATGCTTATAATGCATATGTTTGTGCATTTTGTGTTGTCGTATAAATCCTTAAGTCCCTGCTGGAATTTTTCTCTTTTTATGTATATGTTCTACTATCTGTTTGATTTCAAATGTACAGTCTTCCACAACACTAATTCTTTCTTCTGCCTGTTCAAATCTGCTGCTATGTGAATCCAGTGTCTTTTTATTTCTTGGATTGTGCCATTCATCACCATCATATCTGTTATATTTTTATGTATGTTTACAATTTCTTCAGTGTGTTCTCCCAGTGTCTTCTTAATATCCTTAATCTCTTCCTTCACTTCATTAAGTTGGTCCATGATATTTGTTTGGACTGTTTTAATTAGTTGTTTGATGTTCTGTATCTCTTCCTCATTTTACTTTGATCATTGGAATGGTTCGTGTCTTCCTGTTTGTCAGTATGGTTTGTAATTTTTGTTGCCGTCTCGTCATCACTTTATCTTGATAGATTTATTCAGTTGATTAGCTTCTCTCTCTGCTCTATAGTTTTATTTAGCTGGTGGCTTTATGTGTATGTTTACTTTTCTCTTTGACACTTTGTTCTTCTTGTATTTCCTTGCTTTTTTCTATGTTCCCTTGAAGAAAAAAGATTAAGGCCCAAGGAATTGAAAGAGGTAAGAAAGGAAAAAAGGATAATAGTAATATTGTAAATGTTAGAAGAGGGGCTGTATCAGACTTAGTAAAATGAATATTTAACTCATGCAGGCACTGTAGAGTAATAGGGGAAAAAAGTGGAGTACTTACAATGGAATGGGAAACCACATAGAGAAAAATATACAGAAAGATTTAAAAGGTCAAAATGATGAGAAGTGAGGGAAAGAGTAAAGAAAGGGCTGAAAGGAAAAACTTAATAATAATGAAGAAAACGGAATAGTCAAGATAGAAATCAACACCTGTAAATTTGAGGACTAATGAAAAAAGGTGGAATGTAAGAACCACAACTGAAAGCAGAAGGTGGAAAGATGAAATAAGGAAAAGATATAGCATTGGTAGACAAAAGCACTATACACAGAGGATGGAAAATCAAGGAAGAAGAAGAACAGCAAAAAGAAACAAGCTAACAGCACCTAATTTTAAAAAAAAATGGGAGGGGTGGGGAGGAAAATGGAGAGAAAAGCAAGAAACAAACAAAGAAAAACCAAACAAACACACAAGCATGCAGTCAAACAAAGACAAGGAAGAACAGCATTCCTTCTTGGGCCCTTGTGGAGCCTCTCAGCCTGTGTTCATCAATCAATTACACTGCAGCCTTCTCTCTGCAGGTTTTGAGGCAGATTTTAGTGATTAAATTAGGTTAAAAAATTTTTTTTAAAGAAATTAGAGACTCAAAGACCTCTTCTGGACCACCCCCTCCACTTAGGGGACCTTAAATAGGCTCATGGAAACTTATGAAATTTTTCCCAATGCCTGACTTCCCCCACCAAGGGCAGCTGAGACTCTGATCCTGAGCCCAGAACTATAAAATTGGCTGGCTCCACTCCCTCCTGAGCCAAGCCTCTGTGTCCCAGGGCTGTTAGGTAAATCAGGCTTCCTCAGCAGATTCACCTCTCCCCTCAGCCCTGCACCACTTCTAACTTGCTGATTTGCTCCCAAAAAGCTGCAAGAGGTTCCAGGCAGCCACACTGACAGAAAAAACCCCTCTCACCCTTTGCCAAGACCCTCCCACTCTCGGAGAGTGCTCCCTTTAACCAGGTTGCCAGGAAAGTGTGGCTTAGCTGTCTGTGTCCATGATTTCCAGCTGGGGAAATAAACTCATGATTTTATATTGAGCAGTCCACCTCGCTGTCCACCTCCCTCCAGATTGATGTCCCCGAGGCTCTCCTCTGTGGGTTCCAAGAACAAACCACCTGGGCAAGATCCTGTCCCCAATCAGCCATCCTCCATGAGAGAAATGGTGAGTGCCCACTTAAACTGATGCCATCTTCCACCTCTATTCTCCTAAAATTCCTTTGAAATAATAAATATATAAAGGTCAAATAGTCAACACCTTAGCAGAATTGCTTCTTTTCTGTCATATACTTAATGGCTAAAAAAAAATAACAAATACAAAAACAGAGCCATTGTTATTTTGGAAGTGAAGTCTTTTCCTTACCATTTTACTATTTCATTTGTCACTATGATAAATAGAGGCCTGTTTAAACAGAATGTTCAAGCCTGACAACTTTCAGTATTCTAATAAAACCCTTAAGGGTATCTTCAAGTTCAAATGTGGCATGGATTTGTTCATTCACCTTGTAAAAAGTGAGGTGCTAAAATATATACATTTATGAAATATCGAAGACCAATCTGACCATTAATGGACAACTAGTATGACATTTGATTAGGAATGTAATGATAAAGTAAGACCAAAACTGAGGTCATCAGTTAGTATTTTAAATTCACAATGGAAAAGTATACTGCAAAACTGGAAACATAATACTTGTGTAAACCATTGGAAATTTAAATTTGATGTTATTTTGACAATCTTCTAAAGTTTAGTGTCACATTTTATTCTGATCAAGAAGTTGAGATTTATACCCTAGGATTATTGTGAATGTGAGAGTTATGCTTACTGCTAAGGGAACTATTATTTATAAAGTGATATTATTTCCAGTATTAACTGCCTATTTCAAGCACCTAATACTTGCTGAGTTCTATGTTACATTTACTACACTTGCATTTTTTAACAAAGAATCACCTTCATTGTTGAAAATATTTGTACTCTCAGGGTGCAAATATTAGTATTCCAATAGGCATGTGATTATATTAAGGAGGTGGTAGCAAGAAGATAATCTTGATTCCATTGAGATTCTGAGGTTTCAAAAAATTATTGGAAAAATAGGTTTTCCTTTACTGCAAAAAGTTTATTCATGAATACTTGGTATCTTACAGTGAAGAGTGTGTATACTTTTCAGTTTTTAACCTCAAGTAAAATACTTTCAGGAACCTCAAAGTATTGTTAGGTTGATCAAATATATTATGGGTTACATGAGAAGTGTTTGGGAAGTGTAAAATTAAAGGAATTTTATAATCTTCTGTTGGTTAAGTATGTATAAGTATAATGCTATTTACATAATTATATATTTAGAAATTATACAAAATTTTCAAAGACTTAATATTCTCAGTGTCCATATTCTTTTCTAATACTGATCTGCATGATGGTATTGTTGGTTATACTCCAGTTATTCTTAGAAAAATGTTAAGTGCTTTGAAAACAGCAAAATATCCTTATCTGGTATATCGTTCTCCTCTGATGCTTCTCTAAAAAATAACATATAGTAAGCTCATCTTTAATAAAAAGAAACTTTAAAAGAGAAGCAAGGCAAGCCTATAAGTTATGTTCTACCTATTCATTAACATAATCCTGGTAAAAGTGTAAAAGCAATATGAAACAAAACTCCCACTATGGTCTGCAGTTGATCTCTAGAAACTGCTTTATTTAAAGTATTCCTAAGGTAATTGGACCCAGATTGTAAGTTCTTGTAGTAGCCACATTTATTCCTCAGCTCTGATCTCTAATCATTATTTCTAAATCCTGATATGCTTTATTCTTGTTGTATAACCTAATAGCAGCTTAGAATTTTTAAGTATCTGTATGACACCCAAGATTCAGAGCTAAAATTTGACAACTCTAAAGGATGCACCATTCTAGATGACATGAGGAACATTTGTGATTCATGGGAGGAGATCAAAATATTTACAAAAATTTAATATTTAACCAAATACTAACATTAACAAGAGTTTGAAAGAAGTTGATTCTAACCCTCATACAAAATGTTGAAGGGTTCAAAGGCCTCACTGGAGGAAGTAACTGAAGGTGTGGTGGAAATAGCAAGAGAACTAAAATTAGACATGAAGCCTGAATTGCTACAATCTCATAATAAAACTTTAACAGATGAGTTGCTTCTTATGGATTGGTGAAGAAATTTTTTCTTGCAATGGAATCCACTCCTGGTGAAGGTGATGAGAATGTTATTGAAATAACAGCATAGATTAATATTATTACATAAACTTGTTTAATAAAGCAATGGCAGAATTTGAGATGATTTACTCGAACTTTAAAGGAAGTTCTTCTATTTGTAAAATGACATTAAACAGCATTGCATGCTACAGAGAAATCATTCATGAAAACAATTGTCAATTAATGCATCAAACATCATTGTTATATATTTTTAAGAAATTACCGCAGCTACCCCAACCTCCTGCAACCACTATCCTTATCAGTCAGCAGCCATCAACAGTAAAGCAAATCCTTCCACCAGCAGAAAGATTCATATTGTGGTGAAGGCTCATGTATTGATTAACATTTATTTCAATAATGTATTTTTAAATTAAGATATATACATTGTTGTTTTAAACCTAATAATCGATAGACTTGAGAGACTATACACTTGATAGACTACTGTAGAGTGTAAGTATAGTGTAAACATAACTTCTGTATGCACTGGGAAAGCAAAATATTTGTGTGACTTGCTTTATTTTGATATTCACTTTATTACAGTGATCTGGGATTAAACTTACATTATCTCTGAGGTATGCTTATACAAATATAGAAAAATACATTTCTGTTGGCTTCTTGGTAGAGAGAGTACTGTTTTATCATGTTATGTGTATAACTTATATTTATTTGAGTGTACTTGATAAAATCCAGGCCAGTCAGTGACAGAAAGAGAAATATAATCAAGTTACCTAAAGAACTGAAGCAAATTGATCTTATTTCACATATCATTGATCTATTTATATTTATACACATGGTATATTTATACACATGAAAATACATAGACAAAATTATGAATGTTTGTCATAAAAACTGAAGTGTTATAGTTCAGTTAAGGCATATCATTTTTTTTCCATATGAATCTAAATCCATGCCCTATATGTTACAAAATGTATATTAAAAAGCAACTAATTAGTATAATTCTGGGAAGATGGCATTGTAGTAGAGAGTCAGGGCTCCACTCTCTTACAAAAACAATGGAAGAAGGTCAAAAAGTGGTCTGCAGGGGCTGCTTTGGGAGTCTGCAGAACAGAAGAGTGTTATGCATCATCCAGGAGGGAGAAGGACAGAGAGATGAAGAGGCTGAAGCAAAAACCATGAATTACTAGCCCCAACAGCTGGATATTTCATCATTACCCACCCTCAAGGCAAACATCATAGGAAATACTCAGGACTCACTGTAGACAAATAAGAGGGGAATCGACATCTTCTTCCTGTGTGCAGTGGGTGCAGTGTAAGGCAGAATTTACTTTTCAGTGAGTTTGGCCAGCAGAGCCCATTTTGAATCTCAGCTCTGGCTAGACAAGAATCACCAGCATGTGGAGTTTGAAAAAGACACCATGTGGAAAGATTCACTGAAGATCACCACCTGCTGGTTCTCCAGGAAACTGCAAGATGTAAAAAAAAGCTTTTTGGAGTTGATCATGTCCAGGGACTCTTTTTTTTTTTTTTTTAAGTACCTGGGCCAGGGATTGAACCTGGGACCTCATATGTAGGAAGCCTGCATGCAACCATTGAGCCACATCGGCTCCCCTCCCCTGACTTGGTATTTTTGTTTGTTTGCTTGTTTTATTTTATTTTATTTTTAGGAGGCACTGGAATCAAACCTGGGACCTCCCATGTGGGAAACAGGTGCTCAACCACTTGAGCCACATCTGCTTCCTCCAGGCACTCTTGAATCTGGTCTGTACCCATTACTGGGTCCCTGGCAATGTTTTGATAACTTAAGCTAAACTAACTCAAAGATTTAGAATAAGTTGAACCAAAAATCAAAGACAAGCTATGAAACAAAACTATGAAGCAAGAGAAAGAAATTGACCATAGGAATAAATTCACCAATATAATGAGATGTCTAGATATTAGCAAAAAATTACAAGCAATACCAAGAAACCAGAAGATATGGCTCAACCAAAGGATCAAATAAAAAATCCTGATGAGACACAAGATTTAAGAAAACTAATCAAAGATGTTCACACAAATCTCCAAAATCAATTAAAGTAGTTAAAGGAAAATAATGCTAAAGATTTAAGGATATTAAGAAGACACCAGGTGGGCATAAAGAACAATTTAAAAGCCTGCAAAGAAAAGGCACAGAGCTTATAGAATGAAAGACACATTGGATGAGAAAAAAATACACATTAGGGGCATATATCAGTAGACTTGAATTGGTGGAGCACAGAATTAGTGAATTGGAGGTCAGAGCATCTGAACATGAAAAAGTAGGAGAACAGAAAGTGAAAAGAATGGAAGAAATGGAACAGGATTCTCAGGGAATAGAATGACAATGGAAAATCACAAACATGCATGTTATAGGTGTCCCAGAAGGAGAAGAGAATTAGGGCAGAAAAATATTTGAGGAAATAATGATGAAAAACTTCCCAACTCTTGGAAATACATAAATATCAATATCCAAGAAGGACAGCACACTCCAAACAGAATGAATCCTAATTGACCTACTACTAGACACCTAAAATTCAAAATGTCAAATACTAGAGATAAAGAGCAGATCCTGAAAGCAGCAAGAGAAAAGCAACATATCACATACAAGGGAAACTCAATAAGACTAACTGCTTATCTCTCATCAGAAGCCATATTGCCAAGAAGGCTGTGGTATGATGTATTTAAGGTTCTGAAAGTGAAAAACTGCCAGCCAAGAATTCTTCATCCAGCAAAAAAACTCCTTAAAAGTGAGGGTGAGTTTAAACACTTCACAGACAAACAAAAACAAAGAGAACTTGTTATCAAAAAAAGATAAAACAGATCTAAAAGAGTAGCTAAGGGGAATTCTGCAGTCAGAATAGAAAGACAGGGGCAAGAGACTAGGAGAAGAGTATAGAAACAAAGAATATTAGAAAGGGTAATGAAAAGGATAAAAGGACAGATAAGAATAAGATATGAAATTGGAAAGCCAAGGAATAAAATGGACTAAGTAAGAAATGCTTTTACAATAATATCATTGAACATTAATAGATTGAACTCCCCAGTGAAAATACATACACTGATTGAATGGATACCTGAAAGTAAAACATTGGAAAAAGATATTCCATACAAATAGTAACCAAAAAAGATCTGGAGTAGTGACACTAATATCAGACAAAATAGATTTTGAATACAAAACTATTTTAAAGGATGAAGAATGTCATTATATATTAATAAAAAGGGCAATTCACCAAGGAGAAATAATGGTAATAAAAATTTGTGCACCTAAATTGGATGCCTTAACATATATGAGTCATACATTGGCAAAACTGAAGGAAAAAACAGATGCCTTTTCACTAATAATTGGAGATTACAATACACCACTCTTAGCATTGGATAGAACATCTGGACAAAGCATAAATAAGGAGACAGAAAGCTTGAATAATATGATAAATGAACAATACCTAATAGACATTTATAGAGCATTATACCCCAAAACAGCAGGATATACTGTTTTCAACGACTTATGGATCCTTCTCCAGATAAATATTATATGTTGGGTGACAAGTCAGATCTCAATAAATTTTAAAACATTGCTATTATACAAAGAACTTTTTCAGATCATAATGGAATGAAGCTGGAAATAATAACAGGTGGAAAAAGGGAAAATTCACAAATATATGGAGGTTAAACAACACTTTTTAAAAAAAATTAGTTGGTCAAAGAAGAAATTGCAAGAGAAATCAGTCAATATCTTGAGACAAATGGAAATGAAAACACAATTCAAAACCTATGGGATATAGCAAAGGCAGTAATGAGAGGGAAATTTATAACCCTCAATGCTTACATTAAAAAATAAGAAAGAGCTAAAATCAAAGACCACACACCTGGGAGAACTAGAAAAAAATAGCAAACAAATCCCAAAACAATCAGAAGGAAAGAAATAAAAAGAGTAGAGCAGAAGCAAATGAAACTGAGAACTTTAAAACTATATATAGAAAAAAAAAAAGTTGTTTCTATGAGCATATCAATCAACAAAATCAATGAACATTTAGCTAGACTGACAAAGGGAAAAAGAGAAGATGTAAATGAATAAAAGCAGATATGAGAGAAGAGGCATTACCACTGACTCCACAAAAATAACAGAGATCATAAGAGAATGCTATGAACAACTGTTTGCCAACAAACTAGACAACATAGATGAGATAGACAAATTCCTAAAAACACTTGGACCTCCTAAGTTGATCCTAAAACAAACAGAAGACCTCAACAAATCAATCACAAGTTATGAGATTGAAACAGTCATCAAAACCTCCCCAAAATGAAAAACCCAGGACCAGATGGCTTCACATGTGAATTCTACCAAACATTCAAAGACAGTCGAATACCAATCTTGCTCAAAATCTTATTAAAATTGAACAGGAAAAAACACTACCAAATGCATTTTACAAAGCCAATATCACCCTAATACCAAAGCCAGACATAGATACTATGAAAAAAGAAAATTACAGATCAATTTCTCTAATCAACATAGATGCAAAAATCCTCAACAAAATACTGAGTCAAAAAGCACATTAAAAGAATTATACACTACAATTAAGTGGGATTTATCCCAGGTATGTAAGGGTGGTTCAACCCTAGGTAATCAATTGTGTAATACACCATATGAAAAAATTGTAGAATAGAATTCACATAAGCATCTCAATTGATGCATAAAAGGCATTTGAGAAAATACAGTATCCTTTCTTGACAAAAATACAACAACAACACTCTGAAAGATAAGAATAGAAGGAACCTTTCTCATCATGGTAAAGCACATGTATGAAAAACCCACAGCTAACATTGTACTCAACAGTGAAAGACTATAAGCTTTCTTGATGGGATTGGGAACAAGACAAGGATGCCCACTTTCCCACTGTTATTCAATATTGTGCTAGAGGTTCTAGCTAGAGAAATTAGTCAAAATAAAGAAATAAAAGTCTCCCAAATATTCAAGGAAGAAGTAAAAGTTTCACTATTTGCTGGTGATATGATTGTATACCTAAAATTCTGAAAAATCCACAGAAAAGCCAGTAAAACTAATAGATGAGATCAGCAAAGTGTTGGGATACAAGATTATTATGCAAAAATCAGTAGTGTTTCTATAAACTATGAATGAGCAATCTGAATTGAAATTCAGAAAAAGATTCCATTTACAATAGTGATGTAAATAATCAAATATTTAGGAACCAACTCAACCAGGACATAAAGCACCTGTATTCAGAAAAATACAAAGCATTGTGAAAAGAAACCAAAGAAGACCTAAATAAATGGAAGGACATTCTGTGTTCATGGATTGGAAGACTAAATAGTATTAGGATGTCAGTACTGCCTGTGATGGTTAGGCTAATGTGTCAACTTGGCCAGGTAATTGTTCCCAGTTGTTTGGTCAAGCAAGCTCTGGGCTAATTGTAATACAAGGACATTTATGGACTTCAGTCATCAGTGAGTTTATTGCATAGATTGCTGATTACATCTACGATCAACCAGGGAGATTGCAGTCAGCAATGAGTGACATTTTATTTAATCAGTTGAATGCCTTAAAAGGGGAAATAATTTCAGCATTTGGAGAGAATTACCCATCTTGTCTTTGCACAGCCAATGTCTCCCAGAAATTCATGAAGGAACTTCATTGGACTTTCATCAGAGCCCCTGGTTTGCAGCCTGACTGCAGAATCTGGACTTGTGCATCCCCATGGTCACGTGAAAGAATTTCCTAAAATCTCATACTATTTACAGATATCTCCTCTTGATTTTGATTCCCTGGAGAACCCTGACTAATACACTCTCTAAACCAATTTACAGATTCAATGCAATCCCAATACAAATTCCAACAACCTTTTTAACAGAAATGGAAAAGCCAATTACCAAATTTATTTGGAAGAGTAAGGATTCACAAAAAGCCAAAAAGTGCCTTATAAAAGAAAAAGGAAAATTGGAGGACTCTCAGTTCTTGACTTTAAAACTTATTACCTAGCTACAGTGCTAAAAACAGCATGGTACTGGCATAAAGATAGACATATTGACCAAGGGAACCAAAATCTTTCCAGTCTTTTATTTTATTACATTTTCCTGTTTCTTTTTTTCTTCCACCTTTTTATTCTTATTCTTTTTCATTTTTATGATTTTTCACTCTATCATTTATTTTTCTTCTGTTCTTTTAGGGTTCCTTTTCCATTCATTTCATTTTTATTATTCATTTTTTTCTCCTTTATTTCCATTTTTATGGACTTAATATTTCATCAGGGGAACATGGACAACTACAAATATATAAAATACGTAGAACCAAGTGTCAAAGAGGATCCTTCACACAAAACAAAATGGAACAAAACCCTAGACTAGAAAGAAAAACTAACCAACAGAATAATTCCATCAAGGTATACAGATGCTTAGAGACTAGCAGCATATTACAAGCCACAATAAGAAGCAGGAAGATCTGGTCCATTCAAATGATGCAGAATTTGGAACAACTAATCAATGATGTCTATACAAAAATAATGCATCAACTTAATGAAGTGAAGGAAGTGTTAAAGGATATTAAGAAAAGAATAGTAGGAAACTTCCTCAACATGGTAAAGGATATATATGAAAAACCCGCAGCTAACATCATACTCAATGATAAAATGCTAAAAGCTTTCTTTCTAAGATATGGAACAAGACAAGGATGACTACTGCCAACACTCCTATTTAATATTGCATTGGGAATTCTGCTTGAACATTTAGGCAAGAACAATAAATAAAAGGCATCCAAGTGCAAAGGAAAAAGATAAATTTTCACTTTTTTTCTGATGGCATGATCCTCTACATAGAAAGCCCCAAAAATCTACAACAAAGATTCTAGAGTTGATAAATGAGTTCAGTAAAGTAGCAGGGTATAAGATCAACATGCAAAAATTAATACCATTTCTGCACACTAAAAATGAACAAGGTGAGGAGGAAATCAATAAAAAATTCAATTCAGAATAACAACTAACATAATAAAATATCTGGAATAAACCAAGGATGAAAGGACTTGTGCAAGGAAAACTACAAAATATTGTTAAGGGAAATCAAAATAACTTAAATAAATGGAAGACTATTCTGTAGTCATAGATTGGAAGATTAAATAGCATTAAGATGTCTGTCCTTCCCCAATTGATTTAAAAATTCAATGCAATTCCAATAAAAATTTCCAACAGCATTTTTTACAGAAATGGAAAAGCCAATTATGGAATTTATTTGGAAAGGCAAGTGGCCAATAATAGCAAAAATTTATTGAAAAGGAAAGGTAAAATTGAAGGAATCATGCTACCTGACTTGAAATCGTACTACAAACCTACAGTGGTCAAAACTACATAATATTGGAATAAGGATAGACATACTCACCAATGGAATTGAATTGAGAGTTCTGATATAAACCCATGCATATACAGCCTACTGATAATCAACAAGACCACCAACCCCACTCAACTGGGATAAAATAACCTCTTAAACAAAAGGTACTGTAAGAACTGGATATCCATAGCCAAAAGAATGAGAATCACCATCTCACACCCTATACAAAAAAAAAATTAACTTAAGATGCATCAAAGAACTAAATATAAGACGCAAGACCATAAAGCTGCTACAAGATAAAGTAGGGAAGCATCTAAGAGATCTTGTAGGAAATAGTTTCATAAACTTTCCACTCAAAGTGTAATCATTGAAAGAAAAAAAATAGATAAATGGTTCCTCTTGAAAATTAAAAAAAAAAATACATTTATATTTAAAAGGAGTTTGTAAAGACAGTGAAAATGCAGCCTATTAAATGGGAGAAAATATTTGGGAATTGGTTATCTGATAAGGGCCTAATATCCAGCATATAAAAAGAAATCTTACATCTCAAAAAATAAAATAAAATAAATAAAATCCCATGTTAAAAAATGGGCAAGATATTTGAATAAACACTTTTCCAAAGATGAAATACAAATGGATATAAAGCACATAGAAAAATGCTCAATATCACTAACTATTAAGAAAATGCAAATAAAAACTATAAGATATCATCTTACACCTATTAGACTATATGCTATTAAAAAAAAAAAAAAAAACTCCATGTGTTGAAGAGGATGTGGAAGAAGGGAAGCATACATCCACTGCTGATGGAAATGTGGAATGGTGCAGCCAATGTGGAAGATGGTTTGGTTGTTCCTTAGGAAGCTAACTATAGAATTGCCATATAATCCAGAAATCCCTCTACTAGGTATATACCCAGAAGACTTGAAAGAAGGAACACAGATATATGCACAGCAGTGTTCACAGTGTCATTATTCACTATTTCCAAAAGCTGGAATCAATCTAAATGTTCATTAACAGATGAATGGATAAACAAAATGTGGTATAAATATACAATGGAATATTACTCAGGTGTAAGAAGAAAAGAAGTGTTGACACGTGAGAAAATATGGTTGAATCTCAAAGATCTTATGTTGAATGAAGTAAGTATACTTATACTTTTGATGTAATTTTTCTGTAACCTAAAGTCTCTTTAAAAATAAAGTTTACAACATTAAAAAAAAGACTCACTCTGGGTTACACCTTACTGAAATGATCTAATAAAAAATGATTCCATATATACAACAAATTCTCACCCACAAGAATGGAACAATTAAAGAAAATGATTTTCTGGGGTCCATGAAGGACTCAATCTACCACATCCCACCCTCCTGACCCAAAAATTGTGTTATTCCTTATGCAAAATACGTTCTTTCCATCACAGTATTTTAAAAATCCTTAAATCATTACAACAGCAATATTAGCTACAAGTCTCATCAAAATTGGTTATAGGCGTTAAGTCTGTCTTTGGGCAAAATTCCCCCTCAGCCTGTGGAATGGCTAAACTGAGAACAGTTTATCTGATTCCAATACATAAAGGAGGGACAGTCAGTATAAATATTCCCATTGTCATGTGGAGAAAATGTAAGGAAAACAGGGGTCACAGGTCCCAAACTGTCCTAAAAATCTGCAGGACATTCTCCATTAGATTTCAAAGTCTGAGCATTATCTATAGAACCATGGCATCTTGTCCCAGGGCCTCATGGAGCAGAAGACCCACCCTTTAAATGTACTTGCCCTGTGGCCATATCCTTGGCTCCATCCTCATTGAAGATTAAGCTACCAGCCATATTCTGGGGTCCACCTTCTCAGAACACTGGGGCAATTGCCAGAATTTCTAAAATCTCCAGAGCACAGGCACAATCCTTTCAGAACAGTGAGGTGCTGCCCAAACTCTCCCCAATCCTCAGGGATTGTGCCCCACCCTCTTTGAAGTATGGGATGGTAACATTCTTCCTGAATAACAGGGTGGAAGGTGCTCCCTTTCCAAGTGCCAGGGCATACTCAATCTTTTCACACACATGGTTGGGCCCCACTCTTGGCGTAAGAATTTTTTTTTTATTTCAGACCTCAGTTTCCATGATTCTGCCTTTAAAGTCATTTTTCTTTCAATCTGACCCTCTTCTGTTCTTTTTAGACAGACTGACAGTGGTTCCATTCATACAGATCTCATAAAAATCATGTAAGTTTTGCATGCAGTATACAGGGTTTCCAACCATCAGACAACAGGACTTTCTACAAATCCTTCCTTGATAACTGCATTTCCAATCCTGACTTGGAATGAAAAGGCTGACCAGCTCCATATTCAGTTAAGTCATCAAATGGGGCACTTTTCTCTGAGGACTTGCTTTCCAGAAGCTCAGAATTTTCCAAACCATTCATTTCTGGCTTCTTTGTGGCCATGACTTCACATCTTAGCACGTCCCTTTCCTCTCACGTTACTCTAAGCTGTAAGGAAAGGTCAGGCTGCACTCTCCACAATTAGTTTTGAAATTTCCCCAGCTAAATACACAAATTCATCGCTTTTAAATTCTCCCTCCCATCTGACACCAGAACACAATTTTGACAAGTTCTTTGCCACATTAAAACAAGGTTGACTTTTCTTCCAGTTTGCAATGGCACACTCATCATTTCTGTCCAAGACCTAATTGAAAAGTAACTTTAGTGTCTATATTCCTACCATTCTTCATAGCAATCTAGACGTTTCTGTCAAGCACCTCACAATTCTACCAGAATATTCCCCTTACTCATTTTAAAAGCTCTTTTAACATTTTTTATATTTGCATAGCAGCACTGCACTCTCCTCATACCAATTTCTGTTTTAGCCTGTTAGAGACTGTCAAAGTAATATATCAGAAATGGGTAGTCTTTTACAATGGAGATTCATTAAGTCATAAACTTACAGTTCTGAGGCTGTGAAAATTTCCAAATCAGGGGTCATCAGGAGATGCCTTCTCCTTGAGCTTCAACTGTGGATGATCATGAATATGGCAGGGCACAATGGTGGCATCTGTGAGACTATACTTCTATGATTTCCATTGATTTCTGCTTCTGGCTCCTGTTAAGTAATCCAATCAAAAGCCCCAAAATGAATGCCATCCAATCAAGTGGTTTCTTCCCAGAGGAATAGAACAATTTAAAAACATAATTTTCTGGGGTCAACAAAAGAGTCAAACTACCACAGAAAGTATGCATGATGAATTTTATGAAGCATTCAGGGTCTCAAAGTTTCAACCATGACATTTGTCCCATACAAATCTTTGTCATAGTGTATTTTTTGTTACTGTCTCCTTAGACTGTTCAGTACAAGTTTTCTGATAGTTGATGGATGAATTTTAATCTTACAGGATTATTGTCACTGTTTCTGTATTAACTGGGTTATCAATACCTTCATCAAATTCCTGTAGTAGTTGTTATATTTACAATCACAACAAAAGGATGTGTATCATTTTTTAGAAAAAATGTTTATCACATGAAAATGTGGGGCCATTTGAAAAAATACCAAATCTGAAGTTATATAAAAGACATTGACTATTCCATGGAAAATGAATTTTCCTGATTTCTTTTAATGATACAGTTGAAATGGATATCAAATATGAATGTTATCATCTTGGGGTCATAATGTGCTTAATTTCACCTAAAACATGAAAAAGAAGCAACAGGTTGGTAACAGCAGAAGGTGATTATTCTTCCATAAAAAATCATATATGAAAAATATGATTACATTATTGTATATAGTCACATTATATTAGGAGAAATAGACTATGGAGTTAAGTGACACTGGACAAATCATTTAACATTAAAGAGTATTGAAAGATACTTCATTCTATAGAAGCTGTCGAATTCAAATTAATTAAAAAATAAAATGTGATGACTTAATTTAATTTTTAAATTGAAGAAAATTTAGAAAGATAATTTCATCATTTTATTATATACACTTAACATTATAGGATATCATTTAATATAAACAAAAATATATTATGAATTTCACATATTTCAAATGAAAAGTATCAATTAATTTAAATACAAACAAAATGAAACAACTTAGGAGAAAATATTTGTAATATATAGTGATATATCATCAACACAATTCGTAAGTAAATAGATAAGGAGATTGCGCATAATAAAACTCTTGGAGCTTTGTCAGTGGATGGGTAGCAGGAAATTTCACAGGCAGTGAGTTGAGGATTAAAAAAATAATAAAATTTTATACCATGATGGTGCTGTACTTCAGGGACAATTTAAATTAAACCCATTTTCTCTTCTGGGTTCAAAAACATTTAAAGATCACTTCAAAAATCAGGCAATGAAGAGTAAAATGTCAGTCATTATTGATGAAGTAAAAGGTAAAGGGCATGGAGGTGGTCTGTGACTAGTTGGCACTCTGGACTACCCCATAAATAGATACAGGAAAACATAATGAGTATATGTTTGGGTCAAGAGAGCACACAGAGTTGGGATTACTTTGAAGAGAGAAGAAAAGAAATAACCCTCTTAAATAGGTTCCCAAGCCTGCTGTAACAAAATACCACTAACTAGGTGATTTTAAATCACAGAAACTAATTTCTCATTTTTGAACATAGGAAGTCTGAATCAAGGTGTGGTAAGATTATACTCTATCTCTATCTCTCTCTGAAAGCTAAAGAGGGAAGGGCATCTTTCCCTCCCTTGTCTGATCTTGTCGCCATTATCAAGCATTTTTTTGTTCCTTGGCTTTATGACAGCACAACTCTAACTTCTGCCTCTCTTTTCAAAGCTGTCTTCCCTCTCTGACTAGGTCTGTACTGTACGCTCTCCTCTTCTAATAAGGAAAATTTTCATACTGGATGCAGGCTTACACTAATCCATCTGAACCACATATTAACTTCATTACATCTGCAAAGAACCTATTTCCAAATTTGTTCACACTCACAAGTTCTGGATTTAGGATGTCAAAATATCTTTTGGGAGCCCATAAATCAACTTATAACACACCTTAAGACTTCACAGTTTCTCTTCTACATCAGCTGCATAAAACTAGAGTACTTACAAGGAATTGCATTCCTCTTTTTAGGGGAAAATGAATAGAGCAGGAAGCAAATTGCCCAGGTTATTATGAAGAGGAAATTCCTCCCCATTGAAACAAGACACAGGATTAGTGGCCCTTTCCTATAGTCCCATCAGGTGGCTTTTCCCCCTCTATTACTACTAGTCTTCTGAGTGTCATTCTAGGACAGTATATTAGCCTTGTCAATTTAAACCAGAGAAAACTCAAAGATGTGACAAATTGCATGACTTATATTAACTTCAATGCCTCAGTGCATAAAACGTTGAAGGTTCACTAATTATTGTATTCAGCTCCTTAATGTTGTTCAGCAACATAATCCAGATGAACTATTCTGAATTTCTACAATGTGATTGCATGCCTTGAAAAAGTTCCAATAACACTCACAGAAGAGAAACAAATCATTGTTGATTTCCGTTATCAATTTCTTAGGGGGAAAATAAGAACAAGGATGAAATCCTTATTCAGTTTAACATTTAAGAAATCTAACTTCTTATTTTGGTTAGTGTAACCAATCCTATTGAAGCTTTTGAAGATTTTTTGGATCCCTCTGTTTCTACTGCCTGGAAGGCTTCTCATGTGGAATAGGAACCATTCTTCAGGGATTCATAAGTAACTGTATTGCTAAATATCTCATTAACCACAAAAATTCCCAGTCACACAGATTACCACAGCATTTTTCTCCCACACACCAAATGTAAAACACATGACTAACTTTGGACAAAGGGATATTTATGTGTTTTGTACTTAATAAAGTTATGATAGATTGTGCCTGAAGTAAGGAAAGATAATTGAGAAATTATTCTGCATTATAGCTTTCCCAAGATGATATGTTTCTAGAGTTCATGACTAAGGGAACCCAAATTTAATTTGTCAGAATTTTTCCAACAAATGTTTGATTATGAGAAATGTTTGATGGACAACCATCACTGATGTATAACCTCTATAATTGCTAGGCAAGGCCCATGGTTTTTTCCTTCCTTGTTCCTGGTTTGGGAAATTTGCAAAGATGGCAATATTATAACCAGATTTTATTTCTGGTTCTTTCTTTTTTCTTTCAGCATATTAATAGCCTCCTAAATTCTCTTTCCATTGAAAACTTATATTTCCATTCTTGCATGACACATTTTATCATAAACTTCTCAAATTTCCTTGCTTTGTGATTTATATCCTATCCCACTGCTGTCAGAAATGCTTATTAGATTTTCACAGTTTGATTCCCTTTCTTCCTTGTTACATACTTTACATACTCTCATGGTCCAACCATTTCTTTTTTTAACTTACAAATTCTCTTTTATGTTATTTTCACTTCTAGAATTATAAAGTGTATCATCTGTAGTTCTTAGACAGCCTGCACTTTTCAAACAATATTGCCCAATTTCCACTACCAATTTAGATATTCCCTGCAAAGTTTTTTCCTATTTTCTAACATCTGTATCATGCTTCTCTTGTTTTTCTTAATAAAGTTTTCCTTTAACTTTCTATACTTTTTATTGGGGTTTTAATCCCCTTAGTTTGGGTTTGTCTTCTCAGCATTCAGGCAATGTGCTGCCCAACTATTTGCCATATCACTTTTAAACTCATGTACTACATTAAGCATTTTCTACGGATTCAAAACTGCCTCCATTTTCTGTAGTCAGGTTACAAATTTATGTCTTTAAGAGAGTTTCCCATCAGCTGTTACTTACAGAGGGTTTCTCAATTCTCTCCTGCAAACTTCTACACATTGGAAAAGTAAGACAATTGTTACTTTGCCATATCGATTCTTCACTTTTGACATGGGCTGCATTAACTGGGCAAGTACTGAATCAAGCCCACTCTCACTTGGAGGTGGAGAGGACATCACCATCCCAGTCCCCTCAGGATTGGGGGAAGAGCTATGGACTAGAGTGGACTTAATGGTATTCTGTTGTAGACATATTCTGATTCAAGCAATGGAAGAAATTATAGCAGTGAGGTGGAGCCAGTGGCCACTAGATGCTTTCAGGACAGGGAGGGGAAGGGCAGTTGTAATAAAGAGGCTTTTTCAGGACTTAGGGGTAGTCCTGAGTGATGTTGTGGCAATGGATATAGGCCATTTTACCATCAGCATATACCATGCAGAACTGTGTGGGAGAGAGGGTGGTCTACGATGTGAACTGTGGTCTATGCTTAGTGGCAAAGCCCCAGGATGTGCATATCTATTGCGTGTGATGTGCCACACTAATGAAAGATGTTTATGTGGGATGTTATGGGAAGTGTGGGAGGTGGGGAACATGGGAATCCCTGTAATTTCTGTGTAATATTTAGGTAATCTAAGCACCTTTTTAAATAAATAAATAAGACAACACAGCTTCAAAAGCAGCAGAAGAAGCTTATGGACAATTGCTAGTCAGTCCAAAAGCCATCCTGATGTAGAGCCAGCTTCTGCTCCCGTTGTGTGCCTGTGGCCCTCTTCCAGAGGAAGCAGCATGACCTCTATGCATAAAGTTGGATGCATATATGTCAATGCCAATCTATGTGTTTGCATTCTGAGGGACTGAGCTGATGAGCTTCATGCAGGCTCCTGCTCCCATAATGTTTTTCACCCTTAGCTGGTCCGGTGTGGAAAACAATTTTAGAAAGTAGACTGAGCAAAGCACTATCTGCATTAAGTCATACAAGAGAAAAACCCAGGAAGAAGTGAAATTCTATTTCAAAGTTGGCAGAGAGAGCATTCATTCAAGCTCCTATGACTTGACAATATTGGAAATCCTAATGCCACTAGCAATGATACAAAGATATCAGATCTAAATTATCAATGTTGGAAATGATGATGTCAGATATTGAAAGACAAAAGGGGAATTTTAGGGGAATGTTATGAAAACTATAAACATATAATTAATAAGTTAGATAAAATGGAACAATAACTCAAAAGCCATAAATTGCCAAAATTCACTCAAATTTAAATAAATTAAATGAAGAGAACTTTCACTGTAAAGAAATTGAATTTGTAGCTGCTAACCCTTAGGAAAGTACTTTTATTGGCCCAGTTGGTTACATTGTCAGATTCTACCAAATATTTAAAGACTTAAAAGAGAAATTATAGTAGTACTCTACAATATTTTTTGCAAAAAGTCATTTAATAAGAACAGCATTCCCAAATAACAAACCCAACAAAGACAGAAGTAGAAAAGTAAACTACCAAAAATATCTTTCACAAACATAAATACAAACACTCTTAATAAAGTATCAAACTGAAACCAGTAACAAACACAAAGATTCATAAACAATGACCAAGTTAGTCTTTTACTGAGGAAATACAGATGGTTCAATATTGGAAAAACTTCAATGATCTCCACATATTAGTCTAAATTAAAAATATAAGATCATGGCAATTGAAAAAAGAAAACATTCAATACAATTCAATATGCATTCACTATAATAACTATCAACCAAACTGGAATTCAAGAACACTACCTTGCAATAAAAAATCATACTTAGTGGTGAAAGACTGTATGTTTTATCACTAGGAATAGGAACAAGGAAAGGATGGTCATTCCCTCCATTCCTAGCTTAACTACAAATGATAAATAGTAATAAAACACTGGGAGATCATAAAAGTGACTAAAATTATCCCTATTAACATAAGGTTTGTTGATAGAATTTCTCAAGGAATCTACACAAAAATAAGTCTTCATGAAATAATCAAGTTTTGAAAGGACCCAGAATTCAGAGAAAATACCCAATAATTTTATTTCTATGCCCAGCAACATAAAATATGACAGTAAATATTTTAAAAGAATATTAAAATTAACTATAATCTTAATGAAAAATAAAATGTTACAATAAATATCTACATGCAATATGTACAGAATCTGTAGTCTACAAACTAAAAGAAGTTTGATGGAATATATCAAATATCTAAGTTGAGATACATGCTGTGTTTATAGATTGTAAGAATCAGCATACAAAAGTATATTTTTACATTGATCTTTACTTTCACCAAATCCTAGTTAAAACACCAGAAGTCTTTCTTTAGTTATAGACCAACTGATTTTTAAACTAAAATGGCCAAGTTAAAAAACTAAAGTTGGCAAAATAATTTTCAAAGTGAATAATAAATGTGGATGAAACACAGTGTAATATTTTAGGACTTACTGTGGGGTATTGTGGTATGTTGAGAGATAAACAAATAGATCAATGGACATATACAGAGAGTTTTAAAAACTCATACATATATGGTCATTTGATGTTTGACAATAATATAAAGACTAATCAATGGAAAAATAATTTGTTTTTGAAAAATTGATGTGTGAATGTTTGGACATTCATATATATAAAAAAGGAATCCCTTCTTAAACCAACAATTGTATAATAAGCAATAAACCCCAAATGTCTATTGTAAAATTGTAACTTCTTTGAAAAAATACAGATGGTATTCTCATGAATAAGGATAGGCAAATTGCTCTTAGAAATGATATTAAAAGCACAAATCATAATGGAAAAATACTAATACATTAGACTTCATTAAAATAAAAATAGATTTCTGAAAAATGAAAAGAACAATGTTTACAATTTGGGGAAAATATTTGCAAATCACATATTTGATGAAGGACTTGTATCCAGAATATATAAAGAACACTTAAAACTCCAGAAAAATTAAAAAAATAAAACACTACAATGAATCATGTACAGACAATTTACCAAGAAGATAAAGGATTTAAAATAAGTACATGAAAAGAATCCCAGAAGCAGTAGTCATTATGGAAATGCAAATTTAAACTAACTTGAGAAACCATGGCTAAAATAAAATATGACCACAATTCCAAAATATGCTAAAGATGTGTAACAACTGGAAATCTTCTACAATTTTGGTATGATTGTAAAATATTACAGCCCCACTCGAAAACATTTTTCTGTTTCTAATAACCTATTTTCATCTTATGTTCCCAGTATTCCACTGCTGTGAATGTATATGAGAGAAACAAAAAAATATGTTAACTCAAGAACTACTATATATATATTTATAACTCTATTTATAATCACCAAAATCTATAAATAAACTAAATGTCCTTCAATAAGAGAAAGAGTAAAACCACAGTGGAGACTTCCGGAAAGGTGATGTTGGAGAAGGCAGGAAGGACTCAACTGTCTTATAAAAACAATGGCAAAATGGCAAAAACTGTGTGATGGAATTGTTTTAGGGGTCAGCAGACGAGGTTAGTGCTGCACAAATCCCAGGAGGATAAAGGACAGAGAGACAAGGAAACCAAAATGACAACTGTGAGTTACCAAAACCCTGCAGCAGCCACGGCATACGTTCTCCACCCTCAAGGTGCACAACCTGGATAAAATCCATTGCCCACTGCAGATGACTGAGAGGGGAAGAGACATCTTCCTCCTTGGGAAGAGGGAGGGTGAGGCAGAGGACAAAGAGTGGTGTCTCTTCAATGAACTTGGCCAGTAGAGTCTGCTTTGAATATTGGCTCTGGCAAGACCAGAATCACAACAAATAAAAAAAGAGACAGAATGTTACCAAAAGACCAGATATACAAGAGCTACTGAAGGGAGTGGTGCAGCCTGACAGGAAAAACAAAAAACAAAACAAGGATGAGCGATTGGAGAAGAGTGTAAAAATGAAGGTTATTAGAAAGGATAAATTAAATGGTACAAAGACAGACCATAGTAAGATATGACAATGATAAGTCACAGGATAAAATGGAGGAAGTAAGTAATGCATTTAGAGTAATAACATAGCATGCAAACATATTGAATTCCCCATTCAATGACACAGACTGACAGAATGGATTAAACAAAAAGAGCCATCTATATGTTTTCTACAAAAGGCTTACCTCAGGATACAACTAAGTTGAAAGTGATAGTTTGGAAAAAGATATTCCAGAAAATTGTAACTAAAACTGATCTGGAGAAGTGAAATATGAGACAATATAGATTTTAAAGGTGAAACTGTTATAAATGATGAAGTAAGTTATCAGATATATTAAGAAAATGGGTAATTCACAAAGAAGAAATAAATATAATAGCTATTTATGCACCAAACCTGGGTAACACAAAACACACTGGAAAAACTGAAAGGAGAAATACATGTCTCTACAATAATAGTTGAAGACTTCAATACACCACTCTAAGCATTGGCTAAGTAGGATAAATAAGGAAACAGATTGCTCAAAAAATATAAGTGAATTTGACCTAACAGAACTTTATAGAGCATTACACTCCAAAACAGTAAGATATACATTCTTTTCAAGAGTTCATAGATTCTTCTGCAGTATAAGTAATATGTTGGGTCCCAAGAGTGGTCCTAGTAAATATAAAAAGACTGAAATTATACAAAAAACAACAACAACAACACTTTCTCTCATCATATTTGAATGACGCTGGGAATCAATAATGGGTGGAAAAAGAAAATTCACAGCTATATAGAGATAAAACAAAACACTCACAAATAATCAGTAGATCAAAAAAGAAACTGCAAGTGAATTTGGTAAATATCTTGAGATGAATGAAAATGAGAAAACAATATATCAAAACCTAAGACACAGCAAAGGCAGTCCTGAGAGAGAAATCTATAGTACTCAAAACTTACTTTAAAGAAGAAGACAGAGCTGAAGGCAGAGTCCTATCTGGAATCTAGACACATGAGAGAACTAGAAAAAAACAGCAAACTAATCCTAATCCAAGTCAAAGGAAAGAAAATAATAAAGATCAGAGCAGAAATAAATGAAATTGAGAACAGCAACAACAACAAAAAATAGAATTAACAAATGCAACAATTGGTTTTTTAAGATCAACAACCTCTACAACCCCTTAGCTAGGCAGACAAAGAAAAAAGAGAGAAGATGCAATTAAATAATATGAGATATGAGAGGAGAGATAGTACAAATGATCCCACAGAAATAAGAGAGTTCATAAGAGGACACTACCAATAATTTATGCCATAAAACTAGACATCACAGATGAAATGGTAAAATTCCTAGAAACACAACAAACTACACTAACCCTAGAAGAAAGAGAAGACCTCAACAAAACATTCATAATTAAAGAGATTGAAACAGTCATCATTTTACAAATATTGGTATGTATTGTGAAAAATTTGATTTTTACCCACAATAAAAAATAAATAAATAAAAACTCCCAAAGATGAAAAGCCTGGGACCAGATAGATTCACAGGTGAATTCTACCAATCATTCAAAGATGATCTAATACCACTCTTAGTAAAGCTCTTCCAAAAATTGAACAGGAAGGAACACAACCAAAATCATTCTATGAAAGTCAACCTCACCCTAATAACAAAAGCAAATAAAGATGTTATGTAAAAAGAAAATTATAGGCCAATATCTCTAATGATAATAGATGCAAAAATGCTCAGTAAAATACTTGCAAACTACATCCAAAAGCACATTAAAAGAATTATACACCATGAACAATTGGGTTTTATCCCAGGTTGGCAAGGGTTTTTCAACACAAGATAATCAATTAGTGTAATTAAATACATTAGTAAAGTGAAGAAAAAAAACCACATTATCTTCTCAATTGATGAAGAAAAGATTTTTAACAAAATACAGCATTCTTTCTTTATAAAAACACTCCAAAAGATAGGTATAAAAGGAAGATTTTGCAACATGGAAAAGTGCATATATGAAAATCCCACAGCTAGCATTACTAAGTAGAGTTTTATGGAGTTGATTTCAGGGGAAAAAATCTTAAAAGGAGTTTGTTTGGTGTTGCTCTGCTCATTTCTATACTTGAGGAATTAGAGCCATGTCCTTGGTTCGCTGAAGATAAAACTAAAGAAGCCTGGTTGTCAAGTGTTGTTTGGAGCTGGCATTTCAATTCTGCAATTCTCAAGTGTGGCAGAAAAGTAGAGACTGTTTGCCTAAGCAACGTTTTGAGGAGTGTTCTTTTATTCAAGAATAACAAGATTCCAAAAGAGATGAGGGCTTGAAGTTAGGCAGTGAGACAATTTTTTTCCCAGCATCATTGATTTGATGGTCATATTTGATTTTATCCAACATTTAATTTGAAACTTTACAAAGATTTTATTAGTCAGGGTTCTCTCGGGAATCAGAATCAGCAGCAGATATCTGTCAATAATAAGAGATTTTAAGAGTCTTTCAAGCAACTGTGGGGACGCACAAGTCCAGGTTCCACAGGCAGACTGCAAACCAGGGTCTCCAATGAAAGTCCGATGAAAGGTCCTTGATGAGTTTCTGGGGGAATCTGCCTGTCCATCCACGAGCTGGGAAATTCTCTCTGAATGTTGAAATCACTTCCCTTTTTATGGCATTCAACTGATTGGTTAAATCACCCATTGATAATGCAAACTCCCTGATTGATGCAGATGTCAACAGCCATCCACGCAGTAAATTCACTGGTGCATGGAAGTCCATAAATTCTCTTGTATTACAATTAGCCCAATGTTTGCTGGACCAAACACCTGGACACAATTACTTGGCTCAGTTGACACATTAGCCTAACCATCACAGAGATATAGAATAATTGAAATGCTATAGTGAACACCTTTGTAATTTTCAACAGAATTTATTAATTGGTAATATATTATTTTACCTAAACATACATAGGTTTAAATTTATAGATATATTCTTATAATTGTTTCATAAAGAGTACACATTCATTTATCAAATATAATTATATCATATAGGCATATATATAACGTCCAATGTTCTCAAAATACAAACAATTTTCTCAAAGCACCATTTAAAATTTTGAAAGTATGTTGCAGAAATCCTGACACATCTTCCATAAATATTTTAGAACAAATCTGATGAGATCACGAAATTCTCCAGCAAAATCACATCATTCTTTTTTGTTTTTAAGGAGGTACCAGGGATTGAACTCAGAATCTCCTACCTGTGAGGCAGGCATTCAAACACTGAGTTACATCTACTCCCCAATAAGAATGTTTTTTCCATTTGTTTGTTTATTTTTAAAAGTAGTGGAGATTGGACAGGGGCCTCATACGTAGAAAACAGGGGTTCAACCACTTGAGCTATACCTGCTCCCCAGAATCACATCATTCTTATAGGCAATGAAAGATGCTAATCTTAATCTAACAGTATTATATGTGCATGATAAATAGTCTTAAAATATAAAAGTGCGTAATAATATATTAAAATAGTGCTATACTTTACCTGTCATGAATAATGCAAAGTTAAAACAAGTTGATCGTACAATCATATTTTACTGGAATGCTGCTTTCTGGTAACAGAAAAAAATATCATATCATTAATTCATAGTTTACTTTTATCAGGCATAATAATTCCTGTTAAAAACTTCTCTTGTATCTTACCCTAGAACTTGAGAAGAAACAAAACTGTCACTCTTGTAAAATTGTCTTTTTCAATATATTAAGTTTATCAGTTATAAAATGATAGCATATAATTAGTTTGGTAATGATGGCTTTTTTGTTAGTTTTGTTTTTTCAAGAAGTGAAGCATATTCCCTCTAGAGTCCTAACTGTTGCTTTTCTGAAAGGAAATGGGGATATGATATAAATTACAGAACAAATCACAATATAAACTCTCCATATAAGTGAGGAGTGTGTTTCTTTACTCTCCTTTGTTGCTGACTGGATCATTTTACTTTCATCTTTTTGAAACCTCGTATTGGTAATGAAATCTCTGACACTGAAAAACCAATAAAATCCTTTGCTAATTTTGGATTGTCTAAGCTAAAAGAAATATTTAGATGTTTGTAAAGATGTCAATATGGTGAGAAAATTTACACATCTAAGGTACTTGTTAAAACCAAATATTAATTAGGTAAGATAAACTATATTTTTTAATAATATTAGATTGGTGAGTTAAATAAATAAATAGAAATTGTTTGGGTCCAAAAAATGTGAATAGGCACACAGTTGTCTAAAACCTTTGCATGTAAATATCTGCTGTATCTAAAGTATGTTTCTGACCTAAGTGCCTTTAATATATTTCCTATAGGAATGGTCTATGAGCCCTACAAGTCAAGAAGGACTTCAGAAAACAGGGGGAGAGATTACACACTATAAGGGATTTTATGATTGATTCTTCTAGTTTATCAGTTATCAGCCCATTATGTTAAAAAGGAAGGTGAACGAACTCTTCTTTATCAATACTTTTAATGACAATTTATTAACCTATTAGCTAATACATTTTAACCATAATATTTCCTTGATAATGATGTAATAAATAAATTATGAATTGAGTTATCTAAATAACATTGGTTATTTTGATTAATAAACTTATTTTCTTTTTCTCTGTATGGTCGAAACTTGAAGTAACTCTTTGTTATAGAGAGAAGCTTCATATATGTTACTATATGCTGCCTTTCACCACATGTAAACATGGAAGTCAGAGAAAAAATGAAAAGTTAATTACTGGTTAATTTCCCATGTAAGGCTAATCCCAGTCATATGCCCTTCATTCTGGAACCTCCTTAGATGTTTGGCTGTTTGTGAATATAAAAAATCTTATTTCAACATGTATAATTCATATACTCATTTGCTTATATCACAACAAGTCATCCCACAAAGCAGGTGGAGATTACACTACATAAAGATTTTTCCTGATTTAGAGCATAATAACTGTTTATCCTTTCCCTTAATATAAAAGATTACAAAAAGTTTTCCTCAGCAACATATTATTAACAAAAATATCACTTTTTTCTAAATATAAGGGCAAGTTCTGTGATATCATTATGTTAAAATCAACATCAGCAGTTTGTTAACATATATTTTTTCCCACACAAACAAATTCTGCATTTTATATGCCAATACCAAGTTTGACTTAGGAAACATATGTATTCACGACAAACATTTAGGGAAACTCAATTGTCATTTCTTCACAATACATGTTGGTCATGTATCCTCAAGAGATCCCATGTACATATTTTAAATAAAAGATTATTGACTTATTCCTCATAATCCATGTTTAGAGAAAATAAATCAATTTTTAAAGTGTGGTTGTAACAATGAAGATACTTTTTGTTCCAAATTCTTTATTCAACCATTTAACAAATGTTTGTTCACTGAATAATGTTCTGTAAGTGTTTTTGTTTAGTATAAAATTTTTCTTTTTAAAAGTTCAATTCTTTGCAGTGCATCACTGAAAATCATTTACTTTACCTCAGGTAGGTTCAAGAGGTGCTGCTCTTTAGGGAAATGAAAGAGTAGAAATATTAATAGTGCCATTAAGGAAAGAATAATAACATCTTCCAATTGACCTCATCATTCCTTATTGAAATCTTTCTGGGGAAAAATAAAAACTTGTTAGAAAATAATAATTCTATTTGTTTGAAGTAACCATTATGTATACTTTGTAATATTTATGCTACAAATTTTTCTGAGCAAAGAAATCATGGAAAAGGTCTATGAGGTAAAAGAAATGAGGGGTGAGAAGTGGTGTAGGGGAAACATACACTTATTTTGGCATTTTCTTTTCTAAACATATTTTCTGCTTGAATTTTATATCAGGCACATGTGTTGTTTTTAAAATCAGATATTACTGAAAGGAGCCTAATATCCTGCATATATAAAGAAATTCTACATCTTGAAAATAAAAAGACAAACAACCTATTTAAAAACTGGGCAAGTGACCTGAAAGGACACTTCTCTAAGGAAGAAATAAAAATGGCTAAAAAGCACATGAAAAGATGCTCAACATTGCTAGCTATTAGGGAAATGCAAATCAAAACTACAATGAGATACCATCTTACACCCATTAGAATGGCAGCTATTAAAAAAACAGCAGACCAGAAGTTTTGGAGAGGAGAAGGAGGAATGGGAAACCTCACTGACTGAAGGTGGGATTGTAGAATGGTCCAGCCACTATGGAGGACAATTTGGAGGTTCCTCAAAAAACTAACTATAGAACTTCCATATGATCCAGCTATTCCAGCTGAATATTTACCCTTGATGAATTGAAAGCAAAGACATGAACAGATATACACACACCACTATTCATAGTGGCATTGTTCACAATTACCAAAAGTTAGAATCAACCCAGGTGCCCATCAACAGATGAATGGATAAGCAAAATGTGGTGCGTACATACATTGGAATATTACTCAGCTGTAAGAAGGAATAAAGTGCTAACACACAGGATAACATGGATGAATCTTGAGGACCTTATGTTGAGTGAAGCAAGTCTGGCATTAAAGGATGAACAGTACATGAACTCAGTGATATGAATTAAGGAAATTGAGCAGGCTCAGAGCACTATTGTCTGTAAGATAGGATTACAAGAAATAGAAAGAGAAGAGAAGGGTGTGAGCCATCACCCATGTGGATGTAATCTATGGAAAAGTGATAGAGTGTAGTTGCATATTAAAATGCTTGGACATGAGGGTAGTGATATTATTGGGCTGGGTGGTGTAGGGTGAAAGGTGGATAGATTGGGAAGGGTGGTTTAGCACATCCAGGATATTGGGTAGAGGGTTGGGAGAGGGACCAATGAACAATGGAGATTTGTGGGTATAAAGTTGAAAGTACAGAGGTGAGAATGCTCTTACGGCAATATGACAAGGAAAGGTCACTGGTTTATGGTGTTGGTTGGGGGGGCATTTGGGACAGGGCTCTCCTGTAGCAGGCTTCTAGGGAGTGTGTGAGTATTCATTCTGTCATAATGTGTTTTATCAGAAGGTGGATACCCACATAATGAGTTGGAAGGAATTGGACTTCCATCTTTGGGAGGACCAATTTCTTCAGAAACAGACAGGTGGGAGTCTCTCAAGAACAAGGGCAGTTCCTAATAGGGGAGGACAAATCAGTGTGTCAAGACCTTTTGTTGCATGTAACTATGAATCTTGTCATCCAATAGACAAGCCAGGGGGTCGTCATGGGTCCCAGGGGGAAGGGGTGGGAGGAATAGAATAGATCAAACAGGGGGTATTTAGTGGTCATTGGAAATGTTCTTCATTACCATACAGTGATGGACACAGGACATGGTATATATCATCAAAATTTATAAAAGTATATGGTCTAAAATGTAAACCATAGTGTAAACCATTGACAATGTATAATAGCTATATTTTACTATTTGTATATCAGTTATACCAATGCTACCATCCACATATAAAAAGATATTAATATGGGAGTGATAGGGAGAGGATGTTGGGTATCTGAGAGTCTTCTGTATTCTTTGTTTTACTTTGCTGTGATGTAAAACTTCATTGAAAACAAAATGAAAAATAGTGAGAGACTGGGGAATGAGAAGGAGAAAGTGCCACGGTACAGACTGGAGACCAGATATATCAGTGATGAAAGAAAAAAGGGAAAAAAAACTTTAAAAAAACCTTTTTCATTTTTTAAATATCCCAGTTTTTTATTTTATTTTAGTTTTAGTTTTTTTATAAAAATTTATGTACTTTAGCTCTTACATTTAAACTTATTATTTCATTTTCCTATTAATTGTAATCAACTATTGTAATGGCTTCATCTTTGAAGAAGCTTTGGATCACAGAAGGGTTACAACTGGAGTGATGGAGGATCATTGGTGTGGGGTATCAGCAATGAGGGATGTAAGGGAGGAAGTTCACCTGAGCATAAATATAAGGTAAATAAAAATATTCAAATGTTCACAGGGAATTGTCACAGTGGGTGGAGAATCATTCAATAAAGGAGAGAATGCTGGAGAGTTCTGCCACATTCTCTAAGGAGCAGCAACAGTCCCCCAAGTGCAGGGGCAGTAGGGGAAGTGAGTGGTGAAGGGGGATGATCCACTGATGGACCCTTGATATTGATGACTAACCTTATGAGTCTTTGCTCTTGAAATTGAAACTCAGCCTATTGTTATGGGGTGCCTAAGGTTTGCCTCCTGAGACCCTCCTTGTTTCTCAAATGTGGCCTCTCTCTAAGCCAAACTTAGCATATGAATGCATTACCTCCCTCCCAGCATGGGACATGATTCCCAGGGATGAGCTTCCATGGCACTGAGGGATAGCTGCCAAGTGCCAACTAGCAATGTGACTGGAAAAAGACCTTAAATAAAAGGAGGAAAAGGTAACGACAAATGAGTTTATATGGCTAAGAGACTTCAAAATGAGTCGGAGTCATCCCAGAGTTAACGATTATGCACATCTCAGTAGGGTGTCATAGAAATCCAAAGTGATTATCAGTCCAAATAGTGGGGCTCCTGAGGACTATGGAGAATCCAGGTTCTATCTCAGGGCAGATAGCTCAGGAGTTTGGTGCCTTGCCAGTGAGCCCTACTTTGGAGTTTGTGCTCCTGAGAATGACAGAGATGGATTCAAGTATGTCTTCCTTGCACATGGCTCATCTGTCCCTTCTATTCAAACCTATACTTTGTACTGAAGTTTGTGGGTGTACATACAGAGACTTGAGTCTTTGGGCTGTCCATGTGCCAGCTGGGCCCAGAACCTCAGTGGAGCAGCAACTCCTACTCTACAGCTCATTTGACTCACCAAGGACAACTGGTGGGGAGATGATGATGGACAACAGCCATCCCAGGGAATGGAGAGAGTCTGCAGCTTCAGGCAGGATAATCCCATCCCTCTTCCCCATGGCAGATATAAGCCCCCTCTCACTTGGAGGTGGAGTGGACATCACCATCTCATACTCCTCAGGATGGGCGGAAGAGCTATGGACTAGAGTGGACTAACTGGTATTCTACTATAGACATATTGTGATTCAAGCAATGGAAGAAATTGCAATACTGATGTGGAGCCAGTGGCCACTGGAGGCTCTGGGAGCAGGGAGAGGGAAAAGCAGTTGTAAAACAGGGGCTTTTTTGGGACTTGGGAATTGTCCTGAGTGACATTGCAACCACAGAGACAGGCCATTTTTTATCATCATATAACATGCAGAACTGTGTGGGACAGATTGTGGTCTACAATGTGAACTACGGTCAATGCTTAATGGCAAAGCCCCAGGATGTGTTTATGAATTGCAAATAATGTGCCACACTAATGAAGGATGTTTATGTGGGAGGTTATAGGAGGTGTGGGAGGTGGGGCATATGGGAATCCCTATATTTTTTGAGTAACATTTATGCCAATCTAAGTATCTTTAAAAATAAATAAATAAATAAATCAGATATTAGTTTTTAAAGTAACAAAAAATTCTGCATATATATCAATTGCTGACCTTGAATTAAATTAAATTAATTTGTAAATAATCATAAACTTTGTCATGATTGGGCTTTTCTCATATACTGAAATGTTAATAGAAAGTCAAACAAGGGTAAATAAAAACAATATGTGCTTCCATATATAAATTTTAAATAAAATGTGCTCTCAAGTACTTAAATTTTAATGGAAAATGGATGTGAAAATATATGTAAACAGGACTGTTTTTGGTTGGATTGACATTCAGACACTATTAAAAATGTTTCATTTAAATTATATAATCTAAATTTAATGTGTATTAAGGTATATTTTTTTAAGATATAGCATATTACTCTTGAATTTTAAATAATTATGACTGTTATATTACAGAAATATTGGTGTATTTATTTCTTTCCAATAGAAACACTTTGTCAAACCAGATAACACACAATTCACTCATTTCACTGAACAATTATATATTAATCTTTACTCTGTTCTTCCTATTTTTCAACAGTTATTAAAATTAGATTTCAAGAAAATTACACTTTTTTATTTTCAGGGAACTTAGTGCATAAAACTAAAAACATGAGATAATACAGGACAGAAAAAGGTGGTATTGAATATACTTGTGGGGGATGGACCATCACATTTCACCGAATTATGAAATCACAAAACTCCTGCAGAACAACAACAGTTTCATTAAGATGAAATTTTAAATTTCATATTCTTGTTTAAAAATGAAGGTGAATATTCCCTAAATATTATAAAAACATGGGACATTTTATCAATATTTCTAATAATTTGAAATCTGTATTTAAAAGTGTGCTA
>JAQZBX010005776.1:0-20835 GCA_029593785.1 Cabassous unicinctus
TTTTCAGACCAAAAAAAAAAAAAAGCATTAAGACTTTAGTGTTTAAAAATCCCTTGCTCTGGATAAAACTTTCTGAGTAATTAGAAAACCGGAAGCAAGTTGTTAAAAAACAAAACAAAACAGTAGAGAGGTTACTCAGAAACTCTTTAAATTGGTAATTTTCTTAGGGCTACACCTCAGAACACATTGAGAACATACAAGGGACCAAAAAACTGGGACAAAGAATTCTATTAAACAACAAATTGAACCAGTAAACATGGAGCCCTTGCTAAGTGCTGGCAAAAGAGACAGGCAGTTCTTGCTTTTTAAGGGGCCTTCTACAAAGATCTAATCCTGCTTCCTTGTTTTACAAACGAAGAAAAGACACAGCATGTTATTAAGGATCTTCACCTCGGGGCGTGGAGGCAAGCCCTGGCCCCCGAGCTCCTCCGCCTTTCCAGTCTAGGTTTTGTCACTGGCCTCTTGGAGCCTGCTTCCCCAGCCAGAAATCAGAATTGGACAATCTCCCACTAGCTGTTCAGCTCTAACACTCATTTCTGTATGCAAATGGTTAGAACAAATTGGTAGGAGAGATCTGGAGCCTGAAAGACGCCAGGTCTCAGCTGGGAGGAGGCCAGGGAATGGAGGGGTTTTCTTGGTCCAAACATGCTCCCACGCCTGGGAGAGCTGGGCAGGGCTGGGGCAGAGCGAGCTGAGCAGGGGAGGAGGGGAGAGCGCCTCCCCGCTCCCCACAGGCCCTCAATTACAGACAGGCTCACGCTGTTCCAGGCTAATTGCTCCCAAAGCCGGTCTTTTCTCCCCACCAGACGGCTTGCAGGCGCCTCCAGGCAGCTTCTCTGTCATTCTACCTTCCTCCTTTGCACCGGCTATCCTGTGCCCAAGGAGGTGCTCCAGAATTTCTTATGTGCTAAGCACAGGACAGAGCAGAGTTGGCAAAGGCTTATTTAGAACGCACAGGCTTGCTCCTGCTCTTTGCAATAGTTTCCCAGGGAGTTTGCAGAGTTCTGTGCCATATCCTCCACCTACGGAATCCACATCTCTGAGGGAAGAACCTAGAAATCTGCATTTTAAAACAAGCTCCCCAGAAGCCCCTGCGTTTGAGAAGCACTAGCTTCAGGTCTGCTTGTAAGTGTGTATTTCCATGTCCACCAGGCTGTCCCAAGAGGCTGGAAGGAGGGAGAAAGTTCGAGGTGGGAGGGGGATGCCATCCCCTCAGCTGGTGTGACAGGGCTGTTCCTCAGACCTGGGACCAGTTGTCCCCTGAGAGGGGAAAGCTGAGCAAGAGCCTGGGGGGCAGCAGTTAGGGCCCCAGCAGCCATCTCTCCTTCCCCACAGCTTCCTCTGATGGTTTCCACATGCAAAACACCCATCACCCAAGCCCAGTCGCTCCCCTCAGAATCTGCTGAATCTCCATCCAAAATGCTCCTGGCCCCCAACCTCAGCCACCCCCACCACAGCTTCCCCTCTCTCAACAGAGACCCCACCTGCCTCATTACTTAAATAATCTTTATTTCTCATGCACTAGGAAAGATGGGATTGTATGAAACACTGCATTTCACAGTAAAGGCCTCAGTCCAGAACGTGGCACTGGGACCAACTGGGATCAAAGTCTGGTCAAAGCTCTGGGGACCACACCCCCAGAGCTAGTGACAGATGCAGGACCCCCTGGCTGCAATGGCCCCAGACACAGCACGGGGTGGCTGCCCCTCCCACAGAGGCACAGGAAGCTGACACCACAGGAGGAGCATGTGGACTGGAAAGAGGACGGAGAAGGCTGTTGGGGCAGTGACCTGGTAGAGGTGGGGGTGTGGCGCTCCTGGACCCAGAGCCCAGGGCTGCAATGAGCTCAATGGACGCTCAGCAGGTGTGCCCACAGCAGGCTACAGACAGGCCCCACGTGGCAGCCCTTAGGCTTGGGTGTCGGGCCAGAGTAAAAGCTACATAAACAAGGTGGGGCCTAAACTTAGGTCCTGGCCAAAGCTTGCATTTGCCCAGGCAGGATCCCAAAGGCTAGAGGGGCCAGCCCCTCACACCATCCAGGCCCCTGTGGACACTGGAGACACAAACATGACGGCCAGGCTTTGGAGAACCCTGGGGCAGGGCTGAGCCGCAAGCCAGTGGCCACCAAGTGCCACCCAGGCCACAACGGAGACGCAGATTCCTGAGCATTGCTTTCGCTGGGGATGGCACAGGGACGTGGTCGGAAACATGCAGGACGACAAGAAAGAACTGAGACATGCAGAGACCAGAACATGACCTGGGTGGGGGAGGGGGGTCCGAGAACAAAATGCGGTAGAGGTGCTGAGATGGGGCAGACAATGCCTGGGCCGGGCTCACTGAGGCCCCGGGCTAATGGTGATGCCCGCCTCCTCTGGGATGGTCTCCAGCATCTCACTCTGGACGGCCTGCGTGATGAGTGCCAGCTCCTGGCACAGGGTCTCGTGGCGGTAGCCCACGCGGATGTCCGGGACGTTGGTGCGGCGGATGTCGTTGCCCTCAGGGCCCTCCTTGGTGTAGTTGGGTCCCAGCCAGTGGCTCTTTACCTGCGGGGTGTGGGGTTAACGGGTAGGGCCGCAGCCAGCTTGGCGGGGCCAGCCCCAGCCCAGAGCCAACCCCGGGGCAGGGCCAGGACCCCTGGGACCTTCCAAAATGCTGAGGAGGGGAGAAGAGACAGCAAGGCCTAGGCAGGCCAGGGAGCAGGGCAGTACCTTGTGGGAGAAGCCGCTCATGAGCACACTGTTGCGAGCCAGCTCGCACATGTCGCAGGAGCTGAGCTTCCACACCTGGGTAGCGATGCTGTACTCCTCCATCAGCGGCTCCTGCACAGGCCAGGCTCCCTCAGACAGGCCCAGCCAGGCAGGGGCCCGCCCTCCCCGGTGGGACGCGCAGACAGGCAAGGGGCCGCCTGAATGCTGCATGCCACCAGCAGGGGGCAGCACCCGCCCTGCGAGACCCCGGCTTCAGGGTGTCCTGGCATCTCAGGGCACCTGCTGCCTGCCAGGTTCTGACCTTGGTGAAGTGGAACTGCAAGGGGTCGTCAGTGGACAGTGAGACCATGAGGCCACGCGACAGGTACTCGGGCAGCGGGTTCCGGTGGTAGCTGAGGAAGAGACTGTTGTTGCTGAGCGGCGACATGGCGATGCCGATTTGGGCCAGGTAATACAGGTACTGCAGGACAGGGGCCTGGGTGGCCAAGGGGGAGGGAAGGTGTGTCAGGTGGCCTCACGGCCGGGAAGGACACGGTGGTCCTGGAAGGTACAGACCACAGTAGCGCAGGGCCGGGAGAAGCAGCGGGAGGCGTCCAGGCCAGGCCTGATGTGCAGGGGTGGGGTTGCAGCCAGAATCCAAGCCGGGACATGAGGCTGGAGGCTGGGGTAGGGGCGGGGGATCCACAGGGTGCAGAGGGTGAGTTATACCAGGAAGAGGGAATCCAAAGCAGGGGCTTGGTGAGGAGGAAGAGCAGTGGCCCAAGGGTCCCAGGTGGAGGAAGGTTAATTGCTGGGAAGGGTGGCTGGGGGTGCGGACCCTGACCTTGCGCAGAAGCAGCCCGTGGGAGATGTTCTCAGCCAGCATGAAGGCTGACACCAGGTGGTGGATGGGCCCCGCCTCCCCACAGTGCGGCCTCAGCACAAACGTGTGGAAGCCCCTCTGCCTGCAGGGCATGAACACAGCGTCAGCTCCTGGCCTGGGCTCCCGGCCCCCACCTCAGCACATGCATGCCTTCAGGTGGGCCTGGCAGAAGGGGGGCAGGGGTCTTGGCAAGTGAGGGGCCAGGGACAGAGCCCCATCCAGTCCGGGTGTGGGGACAAGAGGTGGGCCAAGGCTCCAGTGGCCCCAGCCTGGGGCAGGCTCAGAGCGAGGTCTCTTGGGTGGGAGGTGTCAAGCCGAGTCGCGGCCCTGGGCATGCAGGCACCTGCGCAGGTGGTTCAGTGTGGCCATGTTGGCGAAGGTGTAGTACAGGTAGTAGGCGTAGGGTGGGTTGTCCTCCTCCACCCATGCCTCGGGGAGGGGGCTCTCCAGGTTGAAGACGTGGTTCTCAGGCTTGGACTCATCATCCACGCTGTCGAAGCCGTCCACCTGGCCCAGAACTCCGTGGTCAGGCCCACACCTGCCGCTGGGCCCTGCCGACTGGCCTCCCTACACCCCAGGCCCGGGCTGCCCGCTCACATGCTCCAGGAACAGGTGCAGCTCCGGATGGCTGGCAGGGTGCACGGTGGCCTCGAACAGCGGCAGGAAGATGTTCTCCAGCATCTCCTGGAAGTTGGCCAGCTGGCCCTTGGTTCGGTACACATCACTGCAGGCGAGACACGCACCACACGGACGTGCCAGTCAGGGCCGGCGTGGGGAAGCCCAGAGGGCCGGTGGGGGTCAGAGCTCAGCTCGAGGCCACTGGGGTGGGCCACGCTGGGCCATCCAGGCCCCCATGCTCCCTTCCATTCCGAGGGACACTCACAAGAGGCGGGGCACCTGCACGAGCCAGCGCACGTTGGGCGAGTGGACGCGGTGCATTACGGCCCAGCGCGCCAGCTTGTCCCACTCGTCCCTTGAGCGCCCATAGATGGAGAGCCGCAGCTCTGCGTTCTGGTATTTGCTCTCCTCCAGATCCGACATCACCTCCTGAGAGACGTACACGTGTGGCTGTCACATCCGGGGCCCTCACACTCATGGCAACTGTCACACCCAGGCTTCTGCCCCAGCCCTGCACCCACCATGTGTGCCCAGTCAGAGCTTGTCACCCATTTCACCATCCCCCTCGCCCTATGCAAACCCGCCGATACCCGGGCTCTCGGCTCAGTCAGGGGGAGGCTGCCCGCGGGCCTCTCCTGTGCATCTGGCAGCCACTCCTCCTCACCTTGATGATGTGAGCAAAGTACTTCCCAGAGACCCTGTTGTCGGTCTTGATGAAGATCTCCCGGAGGACGGATTCCCCAATAGGGTTGTACTTTGCGTTGAACTTGTCGAAGCGGTGGAAGGTGTTCCTGTCCTGGGGGAGAAGGGCAGGCCTCGGGTCATCCCCCAGCCCCCGGCCTGACCCAGCCACCCAGCTACTGGCCGCCACGACAGACCGCATGCACGTCAAGCGTGTCCACGCTCAGGTCGTAGGCTGTGAGGTTCATGCTCTCAAAGACCTCCCGCAGTGTCTGCTCACGGCCCTGCTCCACGTGCACAATCTCCTCCAGGTGCCGCTTCATCGCCCGCTTGATGAAGCGCAGCAGATGCTTCTGGTTCATGCAGGACGAGGCATGGATGTGCGTGTCCACCTGCAGGGGAGCAGAGGGCTGCTGGGTGCACCGGAGGCCGGGCTGCAAGGCCAAGGCAGCACGGTCGGAGAGGCCTCTCCACACTGGACGCTGGGGGAGCCATTGAGGGGGAAGCCGGGTACAAGGCGCACCAGTTGGGGCCAGCGAGGACGGCGGGGCGAGGGCCCACCTTGCGGATGTTGTAGAAATCTCGATGTGGCACCTTCTTCTGGGCGGCCAGCTCCTTCATCTCGTTGAGCAGGACGTGCATCTGGAACTTGGAGCTCAGGTACTGCAGCCGGCGGTAGCAGAATGACTTTCTGGGCATGGCGAGAGGAGAAGAACAAGGCAGGAGCTCAGGGCACAAGGCAGGCACTGTGGGCAGGAGGGCCTGGGGAGCAGAGTGGAGGGTGAGGACAGGAGAATGCGGGGCTGAGGCTGCCAAGAGGGCAGCAGGGTCAGGCCGAGGGACAGAGCAGTCAGAAGAGACCAGAGGTCAGGTGTCTGGGGGAACGGAGCCATGCCTGGGGCAGGCGGGGGCTCACATGGGGCCGTTGATAATCAGGGCCATCAGCACATTGACGTCAGCCACAAATTCCTGCAGGTCCGGGTACGGCAGCTCCAGCTCTGAGCAACTAGCATGTAGGGGAAGCAGGGGGTGAGGAGAGCAAGCCAGGGCCTCTGGCCCCTCCCCAGAGCCAAAGCGGCCTCCCAGGCACCTTCCCCCAACACACACCACCCTGCTTACTGCTCATCGAGCTCCCTGCGGGTGTAGACGTGCACCACGCCCTGCACCATGCGCAGGCCAAAGCCCAGATCCCCGGGCATAGTGCTGGGCTCACAGTGCTCGTAGGGGTGCTGCTCCAGTGCAGGAGGATGCACCGGGGCGTCTGTGGGGTGGGGAGGTGGAGTCAGAGCCTTTCAAAGCCGGGGAGGCTCATCCTCTGCCCAGCCCAGAAGCCCGCAGAAGGGGAGAGATGCCAAAGGCCCAGCAAGGTAGCCCCTGCCCCTACCTCTGCCCCATGCCCTCCCTGGGAGTACCAAGAGGCCAGGATGAGCCTGGATGGGGGGAGAAGCAGGCAGAGCAGAGGTTCCTGGGCCCCAAGCTCAGGGAGCCTGGGAGCTGTGGGCACGTGGAGTGGGGCAGGGATAAGGGATCCTACCGGCAGACACGGGGGTCTCAGGGTTCTGCTCGAAGGTGCGCGTCTCCAGAGGCTTCTCAGCCAGCTGCTGTAGGTACCGGCGGGTGGTGGGGCAGAAGCCCTGCAGCGACAACGCGATGTACTTCTCCCTGATGAAGAGCGCCCGCACCACGCTTTTGGCTGCATCCAGCAGGTCTGTGAATGGCACCTGGGGACGGGAACATGTGATCACCCTCCCAGGTCTCTGACCCCAGGCCCACACTCTCCCCATCTGCACAGGCCCTGATCTCAGAAACGCTCAGCCCACGTGGTCCCAGCCTAGCCACACCAGCCCCAGGTTTTAGAAAGAGAACTACCATCGCTAGCCACCACCCTCAGCTCCCACACCCCGGGACACCTGGGGATGGGGACCCAAGCACTGCACTCACGCCGCACTTCTCCTCCCCGGAGATGGTGACTCGCTGGAATTCCCGCTCCAGCAGCCCGTCACGCTCCCGCAGGCCTCGGTCGCCTTGCCCCTCGCCCTGCTCCTTGTAGAGCCTGCATGGGGAAGTGGACAGGGACCAGGTGGGAGCCAGCAGTGGCCTAGGCCCCAGTTCAGCATCCCCCTTGCCCCTCTGCCCTCCTCACTGTAAGTCCGAGTCACTGTCTGTCTTCAGGAAATCTTGCTTGGCACGAAGCAGTATGTCTGGCTCCAGCCTGCAGGTGAGAGGGGTGGGGGTTCAGGCAGATGGGGGACCCCCCAGGCCCCAGTACCAGGCACTGCATGCCTGCTATCACACAGTCCAGGGCTGTAGAACCCCCATTTGAGAAAAGAGAAAACAGATCCACAGGTTGTTCGGGGCCACACTGGCGGGAAGAAGACAGAACTAGAGCCCCAGCAGCCTAGTTCCAAAGCCTGTGCTTTGGGGCTGCCTCTCCGGGGGCCCCAAAGGGAGAGGGGACAGAAAGGGGACAGAGGAGGGCTCTGAAAGCGTCCTGATGGGTGCTGCAGACTACGCAGTGACCGAGAGAGCTGGCTAGGCCCTGGTGCCTGGCCTTGGGGGAGCGTACTTGACATCCTGGCTGATCTGCCGCTCCAGGCGCTGCCGCCGCTCCTCCAGCTGCTCGATGGGGCTCTCCTCGGGGAACTCATAAGGGGCACTCCGGAGCTCGCTCTCGGCCAGCGAGCGGCTGAACAGCTCCTGGGGGCAGGAAGGAAGGCCAGGCCAGGAAGGTCAGAGCCTGGCCAGGGTAGGCTGAGAGCAGCAGGAGGTGGGGATCCAGAGACAGCCAAGGGGGTGGGGAGGGGCAGCTGAAATAGCGGGATGGGACAGCAGAGGCAGGGCGCAGGGGCCCCGGGGTGAGGGGACGAGGGACAGAGCCAGGCGATACCTCAGCGATCTCCTTGCATTTGCCATCCATGGAGGTGCGCAGGTCGAGCGGGAAGTGCTTGAGGCAGGGGGCGGGGCCCGGCAGGGAGCGGGCAGACTGCAGCGGAGGGGTCCCCAGCCCACCCCGAGCCTCTGTGGAGACAGCAGTTGGTCAGTGGGCTGGGGAGCAGAGTCTGGGCATCCCTAGATGCCCTGGGTCCCTGCCCACCCCAGGCCAGCCCGGCAGGGGCTCCCTGGGGCTGAGGAGCAAGCCTGTGTGTGGCTCCCGTAAGCTCTCCCCTGACAGTGTAGCCAGGGGACCCCTCACCCATGCCAGGCTGGGGCTGGGGGTCCTGCCTGGAACAAGTGGCTTCATTCACTTTGGGAATAAGAACCTGGACTAGGACCTACTTCCCCCGCTGTGAGAACCTCCAGGAGTACCCCGGCCCAGGTGACACACACATGCTCTCTCCCCCTCTCCCCCTCCCCACACACAAACATATAGCAGGCGATCACTAAGGACCAGGTGGTCCCCCAGGGATGCCCAGCCCACAGCTCCCAGGGCAGGCCGTTGAGGATAAGACCTGCCTCTGGACAAGCAGATCCTCACCCAGAGGGCCAGGACCCCCGCCTGGCACAGTAGCCCTGAAAGCACAGGGGAAACTACTCGGCTCTGACCTGGGGAGCAGCCTCTCAAGGAAGGGGAGAGGAAACGGAGGACCTGGTTGGCAGCTGGAACCCTGTCTCCTCCCCGGAGGCCTGCCCTCTCCCCCAGGACCCCAGGGCTGCCAAGACATGGCCTGGCCCCAGCCTGCCCCTCCCACTGCTGGCTGCCCCTCCAAAGGGAGCTGCCACAAACAGGCTGCGCCACTGGGAGGCCCCAGGACCCGGCTGGAGGCCCCATAGAGGGCCCTGGGAAAGGGAGTATCCGAAGCCAGGGGTCTCTCTCCATGGAGTGACAGAACTCTTCAGCTGCACAGCCAGGGTGGGAACCAAAGGCCGTGAAGCTGCCAGCCTGTGGGGGCTGCCTAGCTCCCAGCCCACCCTGAGGGGCCTTCCCTTGAGCTCATGAGCCCCACCCTCATGGGCAGAAGTTCTCCACTCAACCTGGCTCTCCCAGCCAGCTCTGGGGGTGCCCCCTCCAGAGCCCTCCCTTCCCCTCTCCTGGCGTAGGGAAGGCTTGAAAGCTCCGTCTGGGTAGCACGCCTTAAAGTCTCTGCCCACTTCCTGGCACACCAGAGTCTGGTCCCCAGGCTGGACAAAAAGAAAATAGAGGTGGTAGTGCCCACCGCAGATGCAGGACCCAGACCCCCACTCACACGGGTCCCTGCCCCAGCCCTACCTGCCAGGTTCAGGCCGCTCCAGCCAGCAGCCCTGTGCCCCTTGCCCGCCTGCTTGCTGAGTGAAGCTGCAGCCAGTCCCCCAGGACAGCTCAGGGGCCGGCATGGACTGTACCAAGTGCAGCTGCGGGGAGGGGAGACCCTGGGATGGCGGCAAGCAGGGGGCTGGAGAAGTTCAGGGGAAACCAGAAATCAGCGAAGGGGCCTGGGAGCTGGGAGTTAAGAGGAACCCCAAAACTGAACAGTGCCTTAACCTGTGCAGTGCCAGGGCCAGTCAAATGTGGGCGGGGGGACCCCTAAGGGGGAGGAGCAGGGTATGCAGACAGGGGCAGGGCAGACTGGCAGGAGGGACCAAGCCTCCTTAAAATCCACTGCCCTAGGGGACAGAGAGTCCCCTAGGGCAGGGTGGAGCTGGCAAAAGGGTGGGAGGGGAGGAAAAGGAAGGGGAGAGCAGCCTTCCTCATCTCACACCCACTAGCCCAGGCCCCTTTCCTCTGCCCAGGGGCCCTGCTGCCTTCTCCTTCCTAGGAAGTCCCTCGAGGGAGGCAGAGGTGAGCTGGCTGGTAGTCTGAGCAGTGGCCTTGCCCGAGGCTTCCCCCTGTCCAGCTCCTCGGGGGCTGGCTCACAGCCCCTGAGTCTCCAACCCCTGTGCCAAGCCTATGGTCAGGGACAGGACAAATGGTCCAGAAGGAGAGGTCTGGGAGAAGGAGGACTAGAATTCAGAGGACTCAGTCAACCGCTCTGTTCCCACTGCCTGGCAAGTCCCTACTTCTAGAGGCTTCAAGTCCTCAAAGAAATGGGGCGATAAGCGGTTCCTGCCCTGCTCAGCCAAAGCTGCTGTTGAAAGACTTACAGAGATAACAGCTCGGCGAGGGTTCTTAAAACATGGGCACGGCGCCCCAATGAGGATCTGCAATTGTGAACTCCTGGGACCCTCAGAACACTTTCCACATGTAGCCCCACCCACTGGAGAATGGGGGAGGTTCCCTGGGCCCCCGCACGAAGCCCAGGCAATTGAGCAGTGAAGGGCAGAGAACAGAACTTGGCAGGGAAGTTGTGATGGGGCTGGGGATGTGTGATGCTACCTCTTACTTGGCAGAGGGCAGAGCAGGAAGGGAAAGGAAGGTGGGCACCGACTGACCCACTCCAGGGTGGAAGGCAGAGCCTAAGGTCCTGGCTTGCCCATGAACCTGATGCTATACATTCCTTCCCCACACAGGGCCCCAGACAGCTTCTAACCCCTCAAGGGGAAGCAGACTACAGACCTCCACGGCTGATGTGTGCGGGGTCAGCAGACTCTGAGCCAGAAGCCCTCATCTCGACCCCTTCTCCCAGCTATGCTGGAGGGACAAGGACAGGTTCCAGCAGTCCGAGCCATCCCCCTGACCTGCCACGCCACTGCACAGCGCTGCCAGGGATTCAGTCCCCCTACCCCCCAGTGGAGGTGACACGCAGAAGCAGCCGCTGTGGGAGGCCAGAGTCTAGGAGGCTCAGCTGCCTCTGGTCCCGTCTCCCGGGGCCTGTGCTGGAGGTTCCTGCCCACAGTACCATGCACCCACCTACACAGGGGAGTGTCAACCAAAAGCCCCCCAGTCCATACACAGCTACTCCCCAGCCACTCCCACCAACTCCGGGATTCTGGGTACCCCTCACTCACTGCCAAGGTTCCCTCGGGAGGCAGGGAGGTGACCAGTGCTGTGACTCACAAGTCTCAGCTCTCTCACCCTTGACCACCCAAAGGTCTCTGATTCAACAATAGGGCAAGTAGTAGAGATCCTGCCCCAGGAGACACACTGGATGGCACAGACCTGGCCTCGGGTCAGTACTGGTCTCAGGCCAGGCATCTTCATTGGCATAAACAATACAGGAGGGAGATGCTTAGGTACAGACAGTTGCTGGGGAGTGGGGGAGGGGGTCTGGCTTGACCTGGTCACCAAAGTGGGAGTAGGTCCTTCCTTGGTCATAGGGCCTGGGGGGCACTGGGGGGCAGGCAGACCTCCCTTAGCAAGCACAGCCAAGCCCTCACTGAGACAGACACAGCTGCACCACACCGCCTGCTCCAAATGGTGCAGAGATGCCTACCAGACGGGGAGCCGAACCAAAAGGGTGCAGAAGCACACGCAGCACCGGCGGCAGCCCCAGTCTGAATGCCCTCCCCTCCAACCATACAGACCTGACCCAAGTTCACCCTGTACTCTTGAGAAGACACACAGACTTGACTGTATGAGCAAACATACAGTCAGATCTCCCAGCTCTCAGTGGCCAGCCAGCAATGGGTGTGCCCTGATGTCAGGCACTCCCACCCCCTCACCAGGGGAGTCCAGGTCTGGGGTCCTGGAAAGAAGAGCTAGCCAGAGGACAGCCCAAGCCTGCCTGGGGAGGCACATCCGCCAGCTGGTGTGGCCGGTCCGAAAACCAGCCAGTCCTACACACGCCGCCCCCCCTCCATTCACACACACTCCACACACAGTCTTAGCACATACACACGCTGGCACGTGTGCAAACACACTGCTTGCTGCACCCATGCCCACGCCTCGTTACAGAGGACAGCATCCTCAACACATCCCCCACCCCACCTCCCTCCCCCCACCACCTCTCAAGCCGGCTCTCCCTGGGACCGAGGTGGAGGGGCACGACCACAGAGGGGGGCCGGAGAAGGGGCCCCCCTCTCTGAGGGGCCAGTGGCCTGGGTGAGAAGAGGTGAGACGGAGCCCGGGATGCACAGACTCACCCTGTACTGCGGCGGAGACCTGCAGGCTGGCCCGCTTCTTAAAGTGATATTTGGCCTTGGGCTTGCTGGGGGCAGATGGATAGGATGCCATGGCTGGGGCCGCACAACGGCGGGGGGTGGGAGCCTGAGCAGCGCGGCTGGAGCCTCGCTCTGCCACATCCAGCCTCTTCCTCCGCCCCGCCCCCAGCGGGAATGACTGATGCAGGAAGCAGAGGCCCCGCAGGCGGAAGAGGCCCTGGCCATGATTTCTGATGTTGTCTAGGCAACCTCACATAGTGGGGCCTCTATCCCCACCCCTCAGCCCTCCCCTCCCTTCCTCAGGCCCTGGAGTGACGGGACTGATGGTGGCTGGACCTGGGAGGTGGGGATAGAGAAAACAAGATGGGGAAGGACCAGCCCCCAGCTCTCCGCCAATCCGGCCAGGAACCCTCACCAATTGCCAGGGCTTCAGGGCAAAGTCTAGGTTAGCTGGTCCAGCCAGCCTGGGAGGAAAAACAATAAACAGGAATCCAGCCCCTGCCCCCTCCCTCGCTCAGAGCACACTGCTCTCGGGGCAGGCACCCTGGGGCACTCCTCTGTGAAAACCTGAGACCCCGTTATTTTCTTCCCTGTCTGACCCCCAGCTCCATGGGTAGCTCAGCTCTGGGAGGACCAGGGTGGAACTGGGGCAGTAGCCAGGGGCCAGTCTTGGGAAAATCCCACTGTGGGGCACAAGACACCCTCTGGGGAGGCCGGGAGGAAGGAGATTGTCTGGGGTCTGTGAGAGACTCAGTCTCTTCTGACTCTTCCCTTTGCCTTTCCACACGCAGGCTCTCCTCCCCCAGGCCTTCCCCAGAACTCGCCTGACGCCCTCCCTACGTCCCGCGGGCTGTACTGGCCCCCACACTCCGGTCACCCCGGCTACTGCACTTTTCTATCCTCGAGACCCTCCCCCAAAACACGCACACACTCACCTGAGGCCATGCTGCCAGAACCCCGAGGGGCACCCGGGAGGTTGTCCAGGAGGGTCTGCAGAGCGGGAAAACCCGGGACCCGGAAAGGAGGGCGCTGGCTCCCAGTCCCGGACCAAGTCGCACCGAGGGTCCCTGCCCTGGCACTGCGGTGGGGAAAATAAGGCAGTCTTTCAAAGCCGCCAGCTGGCGGGAGGCCGACCGCCGCCGACCGCGGCAGCTGCACTGGAGTGAGTAGACCCCGCAGCCGCGACCCCCCGGCCCGGACAGCGTGAGGCGGGCAGACCACGTGCTCCCCAGAGAGCGGGACCCGGAACTCGCCCCGGCTTCTCTCAACGCCCTCTGGGTATTTGGGCTCGGACTCCCGTAGCTGGACAGGGGGGGGAGTCACGCAACAGGTGCGACCCCACTAAAAACTCGTCGGCGCCGCGCCGGTATCCGTGGCCCCGCCCTCGCCCGGACCCGCCCCCGCCATTTTTCCGCTTCCCGGGCGCCACGTGGGCAGCTTCCGCGCCGCAGCCGGCCTGGCTGGGCTTCCCTCGGTGTTGGGCAAGTTCATAGCCCTTCTGTGTGTCAGCCTCCTCATCAGTAGATGGGATGGGGGCGGGGGTGGGGGATAATGACGGTACCTCACTCAGAGGGGTTACTGTGAGACTTAAACGTAACCCCCCCTTGCACGGTGCCTGGCACAAAGTCAGCGCCCAATAAAAAGTAGCTATTATTAGTGTCCCAGGATTCACTTTGAGCCGTAGAAGCCCAGGTCGTTTGTTTTCTTCTGGCAAGCGTAGATAGGCAGGGTGTGCCCTGCAATTCTGGCTCCCCTTTCCTCAATTATTTCTATATTTGGTGGTTAAGGGCTTAGGTTCTGTGGCCAGATTGTGTGTGTTCAAATCCATACTTCACCTATTACCTTGCTGAAGTTGGGCAAGTTACTTAATTTCGCTATGCTTCTATTTCATCTGTAAAATCAGTGTAAGAGTACCTGCTTTATGGTGATTGCTAAGATAAAGAAGCTAATATATGCCAAGGGCTTATAACTGCCTTGCCTGTAGCTACAACTCAAAGAATGCTCATGTCCTCTATGTCCTAGGCTTTAGTTTCTTATGGACACTCTCACAGGTTGATTCACCTTCCAGCCTATAAAGAAGTGGAATGTTGGCGGTGCTGCAGATACTCCAACCAACTAGCACCCTCACCCCCAAGTGTCAGAGAGACCTACCCAAAAGGAATTTGTGTGTGGGAGGGGGTCGGGGGTTAAATCCGTAAGATCTCCCTGCATAGAATTAAGTGCCTTAGCTGCAATTAGAACCGTCTCTTCTCTATTTTTCACCGTTATGGGAGGGCCCTTTGACCCCACCCCCACCCCCGACACCCAGCTGTACTGTTTATTCACCTCCTCTCACTTCTCACCACCCTCACAGCCGAGTTTCTTCCCGAATTTTGCCTCACCCACCTCTTCCCAGGTTGGATTCTGGACCACGAACCCTATTCTCTTCCTACATTTAGAGTTGCCTCCACTGCTCCTCACCCTGGATAAAATGGAAAAACAGCCTCAAAAAAAAAAGGCATCCATACGGACACACACAAAAAGTCCACTTCACAAGGAACCAATAAAACTAAAAAAAATAAAAAGTAAAACAACACAAGAAAACAAGGGGATCCCATGTTTCCCTATCAAATTAACAAAATAGGTTTAAAAAATATAAAATTATCCTAATTACCCTTAAAAGAAAATCTTCATGCAGGCAAGGGTGCAGTTAGTGAGATGGGACATACACAGGCATGCACTACTGGTGGACACAAGCATTGATATAATCTTTCTGAATGCTGTTTGGCAACCTATAGTCAAGAGTTTTCTAAAGGTTCCTATTATTTGGCCCAGTAATTCCACTTTAAGGAAACTGCTCTTTTTTATTTAAGCTGCCAGAAAAATAGGTATGATTAAAGTTGTTCATCACTGCAAAGTTTTTTTTACACAGAGAGGTTGGAAACATAAAGGTCCAACAATAGGAGAATGTTTAAATTATTTTAAATGCATACAATAAAATAGAGACATTAAAATTTGTTCTTGGAAATTTTTTTTAATGATGTGAAAATGTTAGGTGAAAAAATGGATGCAAGAAATTGTACATACAATATAGTCCTAATTATGTAATATGTATGTATAGAAGAGAGAAACACACCTAAAAGTTTACAAATGATTGTTTTGTGAGTGGTGGATTTATGGAAATTTATTTTCTTCTTTATACTTAACCTGCATTTAAACATCACCTACAGTGCATATCCATTACTTTTATTATCAAGGGGAAGGAAAAACAACAGAAGTCTGTAAACATCTAATAGCCTACACCCACGCCCCAACTCCCCTAGGTCTTAACCCCAGGTTTAAAACTATCCTTATTTAATATGGTCCCCTAAATTGGTCTTGGTGCCCTTAGGAATTGTGAAACTGTTGGGCTCTCAGTAATGAATAAAATAAATCTCGTAAGTAAAAACCAAGCATCATGTGACCATGTAGAACATCATCTATATTCTGATAAGATGCCAATTTTGACTTAAGTTTTGAAGAGTGGTCTCTTGCATTGGGCCAGCCCTCTTCAAGAGCCCCTCTCAGTCCACACCTACCTCCGTACCTAGCCAGCCTGACAGGTAGCAATCCCTGCCCTCTACCCTACCCAGGCAAACTGGTTCCCTCCTCCCTTCAGGTTCCTCCCTAGTCCCTTGTGCCACACACCCTTCACCCTATGACCCTTCTCTATTTCCAGACTGCTAGGAAGTCTGCCCTGATTGCAGCTGAACACCAACTTCCCCACCTACTCAACACCAGCAAGAATCTCAGTGGGATTTCACTGCCTGTAGAACAGAGCTTGGGAAATAAAAGGAGTGAGTCATGCCTTTGGCCTCTGGCTTTTCTCAAGTTGGAGACTGAATGTTGACATAGAGCCTCCAGGATCTTCCCTAGCTCCAAACACTGCTTCCTCCCAACCTAGCCTCCTCCTGGAGGTTCCTTAATCGCCCTCCAAGAATCCCAGGCCCTCTCAGAGGGTGTGACCCTGTTTCTCTGAAGAACTGCTTCTCCATGCTTCTGGCCTCCTACTCAGGCCACAGCACTCTCTCCAGATATTAGATTTGGAAGAGAACACCTGCAGCTTCCAAAAGCTCCTAAGCCACGACAATTTCCCCAACCACACCCTATGCCTAGACCTGGCTAGGCACTGGCCCACTAAATCCTGTCCTAATTTTGCTCCAGGCTTCCCACAGGCTCAAGTGCACCTTCCAGCCAAGGCTGACTCAAGTCTGGAGTCACACCACTGCCCCACCTCTCCATCCAGCCAGGGCTTTCCCCTCCTCCTCTAAGCAGCCATTTGGAACCAGCTGTTCTGCTCTTGCTTCTCAGCTGGTCCCAGCAGTCAGTTCCACCCACTCCCCGCCTGCCTCCACTACCCAGCATTGTTTGTAGGTCCCTGCAGCTGTATCTGTATCGTCTGTACTTATTTATAAGACCCCATTGGATTTGGGCCAAACCCCTTAGCTTGTTATTCAAGGTGCCACACTGGCTGCCCCCAATTTCCCTTTCTTGTCCTTATCTCCCACCCTCCCCTCCAGGCACCTTTCCCTCTAGTCACACATCAGGCTTCCCACTCTTCTCAGAGAACACTTTGTACCTCTTATCTCCATGCCTTCATGTTCCTTCCTCTCTCCCCAATGCCTATCCCCTATTTCTGTTGTTTTGCTTTTCTTTCTGTTGAAAGTCTCTTCATTTTACAATCAGCCATCCCTTTCTTCTACCATAGAACTTATCAGCCCATCTGCTAGATGTGTATGATTGTCTTTCCTACCAGATGCGGAGGCTAGGTTTTAAACAGCTCTGAACGCCCCCACCACTAGCACAGTGTTCTTTTGGCTAAATTGTTTCTGTGATTTTACCTCATCTTGTCCTTTGGCCTGGGAGATCCTGAAGGTAGTACCTCATTTTTTCATGTCTTCCCCAACCCATCTGGGACAAGGCTTTACTCACAGTCCTACTGCTGGATGTGAAACAGATGTTGAGATCTCCCCTTAACTCAGGAAACATGCCCCAATTCTTTGAGAAGTGGTCATTCCTTTTTCAATCAAAATATGGCCATAAGGGCTGTGAACCAGAACACCTGAGCTCCAGCTCTGATTCGAACATGAACTTGTTAATTAATATGGGGATTATTTTTCTGTGCTTTATTCAGTCCCTTACCTCTAAAATGGGAATAGCAACTACAGGCTTTACCAACTTCACCAAAAGCTTTGAAAACTAAGAAGTCACACTACGCAAATTCACAGTCTCAATTTTTTAAAAATGTCTCTTTCTCCTAGGAGATGGAAGTAAACAGCCACAAGAAAGGCACAGGAGCTAAAGGCCAGAGGTGGGAGGTCACTGGCATCCGGACGGTGTGTGCACAGATGTGGGTCTGTGCTCATGGAGGCCAGGCTAGGGCCAGGAGTGCCCTCACTCAGCTTAGTAGTTAGAATGGGGAACTTCCACCCAGCAAGCTAGGAAATGAAGCAGAAGCTGCACTGAAGTTTGCAGAGGTGGTAGCCAAAAAAGGAACCAACTCAAACATTCTGGCCTTGTGTAAAACAAGTGGTTCCTCTAACAATGCAAGTGCTGCTATTATCAAGTTCATGTATTTGCCTGTATTTTTGACCCAAGTGTTCTTTCTCTCACTGGGTCCTTATGTGGGGGCAGTGGAAAGATCACCACCCTGGAAACTAGACCAATTTGGGGTTGTCTGTTTACTAAGCTATTTGACCTTGAACAAGTTACCCCTGAAGTCTCAGTTATCTGGCCTGCAAATTGGGGACAATAGCACTTACTTTGGAGTGACTGTGAGAACTAAGTGATAGGAACCACATAAACTGTCTAGCACAGTTCCTGGTGGTCCCTTGCCTTGAATAGTGCAGCCTTCAGGGCAGCTCTGGCCTAGGTATAAATTACCAATAATGTGGGCAAGCTAGGGCAGGGCTGGTGGTGAGGTATGATTACTGAAACCTTAAAGCCACGATTCCAAGACAGTCACAGTTTTGAATAGATTCTCCTGTTTTCCCTTAGGTCAGTAAGCATTTGCCAATTTTTGATGGGGAAAACACAATCACCTTGGCTGTCTATTCCTCCATCAGCCCTGCGGCTTCTCTGCCAGTTACCCAGACATGCAGCTGAAAGGTGGTGAGGAGGAGGAAGATGATCAGCGATGGCTCAGGGTACCTGGTTGGTGGGAGATTTCACGTTCGCAATCCAACTGGCCCCTACTGCACAAACCCAGCTCTAAAAGGAAGAGCAAATTAAATCCTTCTAGCTCAGCGGTTCACGGCTTTGGCTGCACATCAGAATATCTTGGGGAAATTTAAAACCCCCTGTACCTGGACTGCACTCCAGACCAATTAAATCAGTATTAAAAAACAATCACAAAAACCCTCCAGCCCCAGGTAAATTCCACTGTACACCAAAAGTTGAGAACCACTGTTCTCAGGGTTTTTCAAACTTGCCAGGTGATGATGATCACCTAAATTAGTTAAAAATACAGTTTCTCAGGCTCGGGAATCAGTACTATTACTAGAATTTATTGATTCTAAAACACAACTTTTAAAATATGTATATTTTAACACCTTTGAAATCATGGTGCATCTTCCTATCAGTGGCTTCTAAGATTTGATGAAATGCAGAAACAAGCATCCCAGGTGATTCTTAGGATTAGGCAAGGTTGGAGAAAAAAATCATTTCCCCAAGGCAGTGCATCCAACCCTTAATGTCCTTAGGTATGGCCCAGGATTTTGCTGAAATGCAGATTCTGAATCTGAAGGCCTGGGGTAAGGCCTGAGGTTCTGCATCTCTGTTAAGCTCCCAGGTGATCTGATGTTGCTGGTCCTTAGACCACATTTTGGGTAGCAAAATTCTAAAGGATCTCCATCTGAGGAAGACTACACACTGCAAGACAAGACTCATATAAGTAAACTGAAATAACTGGCATGTAGAAATACAACCAATGGAGAGCCTTCTGTGAGGCGATTGCCAGACTGCACTCTCATTTCTCCCTAGAAAGAGGCAGCTATTATGAGGGCCAGAGGGCAAGCTGCCCCAACCTCTGAGAAGCCAGCGACTAGAGAGCTGTTTCCCAAAAAAGTAGTAGAGCTTGTGATATGTTATGTGACGCAGCACAAATCCCACACAAAATACTAGCCAAGTTCAGTCAACAAGTGAAGTTGGGCCTCAGGAGGCAGCCCCATTCTCCCTACCACACACCCCTTTTTCCTTCATTCATTCACCGAGCCTTTATTGAGGACCCACTAAGAAACCACAAGGTCTGAGAGATTTAAAGATGAATGAGATTTGGTCCCTGACCTCCAGAGGGAGGAATTCAGTCCGCAGGAAACAGATTTGTAAACAAAGTACAATATAAAGTGATGTGTTTACAGAAGTATGTACAAAGAGGTGAGCAAATACAAAGGAACTATGTTAATGGCTTCTTGGAGGAGCCTCCACTGGGAGAGCTAAGTGAAACATATCTAATCTTTCCAAGGAGAGGCACCACCCCAAACAAAAATCCCTTGCCAGGACGAGCTGGCGATAATGGAGGAGTATGCTTTGATGCCACAAAGCCCTCGAAACCAAGACCCTGTAGTCTGGAGACTCAGCATGGGAGTGCTTCTTGTATTTATGCCCCTCAATTTCTAGCTCCAAGAAGCAAGTGAATTTGAGGAAGACTTCCAGGGGATGAGTCCCTCAAAAAATGGGAGCTGCTGTTATCTTGCTCCAGAGAGCTCCAGTACCCACATCCCATCCTCCTGTGTCAGAACTCAGCAGATCATTTCCCTAGATACACAAACATTTGAGTCTTTGCCCTTTGTCATATTAAGCTTTTAATTGGTTTGACCCATCACATTGCTGGATATACAGGCTGCAATCCCTAGGCTAAGTAGGCCTCCAGTGGGGGTAGGGAATCTCAGCCAAGGTAGGCAGGGTACAGAAACTTTTAGCCTACTCCCTCACCCAACCCCACATAGGCCAGCTTTTAGGAGGGCTAAGGAGCTGAAATTCGACTCTGACTTATTTTTCCCTTGTCTTTCATCTACCCTAGAGGAGACGCTTAAGAGCCTGAAGCAGCAGTCAAGGAGAGGGCAGAAAGATGGGGTGTGGAATCCATGCTGAGGACAAAGAATTGACAGAGAGGTCCAAGGAGCTAGAAAAGCTGCAGGAGGATGCTGACAAGGAAGCCAAGAGAGTCCAGCTGCTATTGCTGGGTGAGTGAGATGGGAAGATGAGCCAGAAAAGGTGTAGGCACTGCTCCTTCTGGGTTATTCTGGATAGCAAGCAGGTCCTATAGCCCACCCCATGGGAAGGGGCGGTGGCAGTTCATTTTCCCTCTCTGCTATCCAGACTCAGGCTAGATTGGGAGGTCTAGGGTTGAGTTAAAATGGGGCCTGCAAAGCCACCCCTAAGGTGATCCAGAATGCCAAAGCTACTCTGGAATTTTTCTGTTCTTCCTTGAACCAGGTTAATACAAGTGCCAGGATGGATCCTCCCATCTCCTAATCTAACCAAACCTAAGATCTCCTTTTGACTTATCAAATACTGAGAACCCTGGGCTTCAGACACTCACCCCCATCTGTAGTCAAGAGAACTCTGCGCCGAGGAATCTAAACCTTTGGAAAGTAGAGAGCCCCGAGGAGGAGGAATGGAGTCTTTTCCACACTAGTCCCTTCCCGGCTTTCTATTCAGTAGCTGCCTCAAAACCTCCTGCCAGATGGGAGGTTCATCATCTTGATGAGCTCCTAAGCAGATCACTGGTCTGTGCTGAGAAAAGAAAAGCACTTCAGTCAGTCTGAGAAACTGACCATGGTTGTAAATAGAATCCAGGCAAGAGCTTGAGACTTGCACCCGGCTAAAGCACCCCTTTTTTCCAAATGGTCTGTGGTACAGCTCCCTAAGGCCACACTAAAGAAACACAGCTCTGTAAGGTGGATGCAGAATCCAAGGTGCCCAAGAGGTTGCAGGAGGGGAAACAGAGCTGGCAGGGCCACTGGGAGGCTTTTTAAATCTAAGCAGGGAGCA
>JAQZBX010005776.1:30927-55457 GCA_029593785.1 Cabassous unicinctus
TTTTTTTTTTTTTTTTACAATGCAGTATAATCCTGAGCATCACAAAAAACATTTACAAAGGGCTTTCAAATATATTATTTCTATTTGATCAGAACCATAAATAATCACAACTGGAAGGAGAAATGCTGTCCACCTCTGGGTAACAAGTGAGTGACAGAAGACTGAAAGTAACCTGCAGATTTCATAGCTAGTTGTCAGCAGAGAAAAGACAACACTCCAACCTCACAAGATTCAGAGGTCTCAGGACCTTTACCCTCCGTGAGGAAGGAGGAACAGTTAGAAAAACTAAGAAAGATAAAGGTAACTTGCTTTTTGTTATGCCCATAGGCATCTCTCTTACATATAAATAAGCCTAGTTAGGATAAACCAAAGGTGTATGAGAAGAGGTTAGAAGAGATAAACCAGGTTGTACAGATGTCAAATATCTTACAGGCTTAGGGAATGCTTACTTACTGAGATGGTGTGTCCCAGGATTATATTTATTATTCATTGATCATTTCTCCTATCTTATTGATGCCCACTAGAATTCAGGAAGAGAAAACATTAGCCCTGGGTTTTACATTTGACTCTTCAATCATTCCCTTTTTCTACTCCTTCCCAAGCTCTCTGAAAGACTTTCATTTATATAGTTTAGAGCTAGCTAGATTTGCACTCTGTAAATGAATTTTCATGTATTGCATATAGTCACCTGTTTCATAAGTTTCTATCTTTAATGTAGTGTGTATCTTTCAATTTTCACTGCTTTAACAAATGCAGTGAAATAAATAAATGTTTGGATTCTTGTTTCATCTTATTTTTGTACAAAAACTAAAGTAAATACATTGTATCTAAAATGTGGGAAAAGTTCCTTTGACCAAATAGTCTTCATACTAATTTTTTTGGTGAAAGGCACTTTAAGTCATGCAAAAGGTGTTTCTTACTTATTGGCAAATAAAAAATAACTCAGTCACTCACTAGTGATGTTGAAGGTTATCTGTCCACTAAAGGTGTTTATTTTTAATATTTGTGTTGACCTTTAATATTAAGTCCTATTCAGTTATCCCCAAATGCTGACCAAGGTTGACTGCATCAGAACCACCTAAAGAACTGAAGATGGAAAAAAAAAAAAAAAACAACAACAGATTTCCAGACTGGTCTCAGACATTCTAACTTAGTAGGGTTTAGCCTGGAAATGTCTATTCATGCAACTGGAGTTGGGGAACTACTGCTGAGTAACATTCCTAACTATCTATTATTCCTAAAAAGACTTGAGTCAGGCCAGCCTAGGCCAGACATGGTGTCAAACAAAAAAGTACCCTGCCCTGACTTGTTCCAAATTATGCTACCATCAGCAGAAGCAACTCAGAAAGGGTAATGAGAAAATTGGGGAAACAATTTTGAAAGTAAACAAAGAAAAAAGGAACAAAGAACTTGACCATCCTAGAAGTTGGTTCTCCAGTGCCTCCTTAAACCTTTCTCTTACTTCTTGACAGCTGACAGCAAAATCAACTTTCAATTTCAGGACTCTAGGCAGCTTGCTTTTTCTCTTGTGCTTGTTAGAAGCAATATAACAAAATAGATGGTCAGAAAGCTTAAGTGGAGAGCCAGGGCTGGTCCAGGTCAGATCTCTCATTTGTATTATAAAGCCTAAAGTAGAACACAATATTTACCTGGCAGTACTGGAAAACCAAGATAACTTTGTTCTAAAGTCAGTATTACATATGAAAAGGAAAGCTTTCACAAGAAGTGAGACTGAAGGGAATTAGTGCTGTTTGAAGATTTGTACAAATGAATAGATGACTGTGATTTTTTTAACATCTCGAAGGGAAAGAATCTATCAAAAGCAGGTTTTTAACTGGAACGAAGAGACTGACTTTACCTTATACCTAACAACTAATATAACAAGGAGTTCTGCAACAGGAAACACCAGAACTTTGTCATACTTGCTAAGGAAATGGATAAATATATGAAATGACTAGTCAAGCCAGGCAAGCAATATCCAAAGAAAGTCACAGCTACAAATCGAGAACAGCGGCCAGGATTAAGAATATAAAGTGGGTTATTTTTAAATACTCCAAAATGTACATATAGTAAAACATGAATAGAAAACAAGAGAATGAAAAATAAACAAGGCAAAAAACAGTTTTTAAAAATTTGGTCGATCTATTCTTACATATAGCAGCAGCACCAGTGAAAAATAACAATCCGTCAGTGAAAATAATAAAATGATACACGGAACTAGAGATTTAGAATTAAAATTCGCCAAGATGAAAATGTCATCTAGAGATCCACTTATAAATAATTGTAAATGTTCTTGGAATTTTCATGCCGAGGTGAAATCTGTTGCAAAGCTAAATTTATAAGGTTTGGGAAGATCGGCCATTAGGGAGCGGAATAATTCCTCTTTACATAGAGACTGATAAATGGCAATTCTATGGCCCAAGAGTTTTTAATCAGGTGGAGATGTGACTGTCAACAAAATAAAGCTTTTATTGCAATTTTTCCTGCTAGGGTCTATCTACTATTCCTTACTCATTAAATTTAATTTTCTTAGTTGTGCTGACTTCTTAGATGGTCCAAAGCTGGTCACCTGTATTTGGAAACATTACCCAACACAAATCTCAAGCATTCTCCAGGGAAGAGGCACAAGACAGCTTTCAGCTTCTTTGATTACCAATATCAATCCTTTTTCTGAAACCAGGCTAGTAAATGTGACTTTTCATTCCCAAATTCTGGCCATGGTATGAGAAAAGATCTTTTACTTCAAAATACAAATTAGTGTTTTGCAAACTTGACTGATGATCAGAATCACCTTTTTAAAATTATAAGCTGCCAGGCAAGAGTCAATTTCTGAGATAGGTCTAAGTGATTTTGACTTAAGTCATATTTGAGAAATTGATTTAAACTGCCTCCCTGTGTCCTCAAGGAATATGCATTTAGATAAGTAATTTGGGATGGTGGGGTAGGGGTGGTCTTCATGTAAGTATAAAGCACATGTAAATGGTGTACAGGCAGAAAAAAGATGGAGAACGACTATTTTGCATTAACAAAAGGACTGAAAATCAGATGAACATATCAGAAATACACATTCAAATTAAAATACAAAATGCATTCCAAAGTAAAATGAAGTTTTTTGGATTATCTGTTATTGAATTATCAACAACAATATTCCAATAGCCCAGAGAATAGAAAGTCTACAGTTGAAAACAATATTCCACCAGTTCTCATTTCCAGATGATCCTATATTACAGAATACAATAAGGAAAAGATTGTCAACCCTATTTACAGTGTGGACATTAAGTCAGTTACCAATTGAAGCTGATAAAAATTTTCTTTGTTTCAGATCAAGTTTTCTCATACTAAAAAATTTGTTAGATAATACAGTTATACCATATGCATAGTTATACCACTCCAAAAAGAATTTAAAAAATAAAAATAGAAAAACTACCAACAAAGGCACTGAACTGCTGTGGCCTGCTTTCTGAAGCAGCTTTGATGACCATAAACCTTTTTTTTTTTTTTTTAAAACTAGTGAAAGGTCACATCAAAAGATGAAATATAACCCAATCCAAAAAGATTGGACCCAAAAAAGGCACTGCTCAAACTACTGATCTGAAATGCTCAAAATGCATTCTCTTCATTTGCCTTCCCCCAACAGACCATTCAGTATTTCATGACATTTGCTGTACATTGTACAAAAGGACCTGCAGTGAATATAGCACTCCACACAACCAAAACATAAATGTGGAAAATGGATTATGACTGAGTATCACTTACACAGATATGAAATAACTTCCTCAGTGTTAGGCTAAGATTCAACAATATTATTACATCAAAGGACTACACCTTCAGGGAACCCTACCTAAATCTATTCTTAGACAAAGGCGAAAAGCACACTCAACAGGGGCAAAAAAGAAAGAGAAGAAAATATTTCCAGAAAGGACTAATTACAAACAGAAGCAAACCTGGACTCTTTACTCACCATTTTAATACTGCTGCCAACTATAACAGATTAAAATCTGTACACATGACAAAGTGGAAAAAATTTCCAAAATGCAATTGTTTCAGCAAAAGAACGTACTGACTAAGGGTTACTACAGTTAACATTGCTACAATAAAAACAATGGCAAACAGGGATTTGGCACCACATTTACAAAGTAAAAGCATGCACTGTTAATACACTTTAGATGTCTCCCAACAGAAAAGGCCACGGAAGATGGAAAACAAGGGGCACCTTTTACAAAACTCCCTATGACTGAGACAAACACGCAAGAATCAAAGTGGTCAATTTAGTAGATATGTAGCAGCAAAGTCATTGGTTCTGTATGGAATTTAGCAATTTGCATTTCCAATTGGCAGTTGTCCTGGGTGTATCTGTACCCAAGAAGCTGCCTTTATCATACTATATCAGTATTTATCTAGTAATTTGGTAATCAGCATAAACCAGGTAAACCTTCAACCATAAGCTTAAAAAAGAGAGAATCTTACTGCAGAACTCTCCAGTGTAATTTCCATTTAGAAACCATAATGGTACTTTGAGCAGGAGAGTAACATAAAATGCATCAAAAAAAAAAAGCTACAATTATAGTCCCAAGCACTGGGAAGAATTTTAAGTAATTACGGAAATATTATATTCTGACCATACCAAGAGTTAAAAACAAAGAATTCCTACTAAGAGGAATATTTTCAACATGATCTTGTCATATTGTGTGCATAGTTAAGATGATGTTTGTGTTTTAATAAAGATTCTTTTGCAAAGAAAGAAATACAATTTGGTAAAGTTATTCTTCTCTTGATGGGAAAAAGAAAACCTTTAAAAATGAACTACTGGTGGTTTGTTAAGGAGGAGGAAAAAAAAAGTAAGCTACATATTGAAGTTCTGGAATGCAGCACCTCAACTTCACAACTGCCTTAAACATTTGAGATTATGAAATCCAAGTGATGTCTTGAAGATCGAATCATACTTTACAGATGTTCCAATTCCAATGTCTGACTTTAGCATCTCGTGTCAATTAAAAGTTCCCTAATACAGAAGACTGTGCTAAAGAATGCTAAGATTCTGCATGCTGCTGCCATTCCCCTGGTCCCGGTCATGCTTGCAGCTGTCCCACAAGACAGCAAAAGAAGTCTGGTCTCAACACTCCACACTGTAATAACTAAAAAAGAAGAACATTTTTAATTAGAAAAAGTGTACAAGGCCAAGAAACATCATTGCAGTACTCTAAATTGTTTGACGTTTTACCTTTTACTAGCATCCAATTCTTCAATAAAGTCCACATTCCTTTAAGTTGTTTTTAATGATGACATCAGTAACGGCATCAAAAACAAACTGCACATTCTTGGTGTCTGTGGCACAAGTGAAGTGGGTATAGATCTCCTTGGTGTCTTTTCTTCTGTTCAGATCTTCAAACTGGCACTGGATGTAAGCAGCTGCCTCTTCATATGTATTGGAACCTGAAACAGACAGCCCATATTCTCATTTCCTATTATAATAGCTGCCTGAACTCAATTAAATCAGGTCATCACCATTTACTTAGGAATAGAAGGAACATGACCAAGACAGAATTCTGTGTTGTTTTTTTTTTATTTTTTGAGGTACCAGGGCTGGGGATTGAACCCGGGACCTCGTATGTGGGAAGCTGGCGCTCAACCACTGAGCCACATAGGCTCCCCTGAGTTGGTTTTTTCGTTTGTTTGCTTATTGTTTGTTTTTGTTTCTAGGAGGCACCAGGGACCAAACCTGGGGCCTCCCACATGGGAAGGAGGCGCTCAACTGCTTGAGCCACATCTGCTCCCTGTATTCTGTATTTCTATAATTATTAGGTTTTATTAAATAATCATGAGCTTTTTCATGAAAGCAGATTCTCATAACTAAAATGAACTCAACATACACAAAGATCAAGAAAAATAAAACTTTAAGCCTTTCTCCTTTCATCTAGATTTTCAGCTGAAAAAATGGAAGTAGGAGGATGCATTTCTAGAGAATATAATTGTTTAAAAGGTCAGAGAGCCTGTGCTCCTTGGAGTGATCTTGGAAACCACAATCTATTTAAAGGGCTTCTTTTCAAAATCATTCCACAGTTTTAAGGGGCTTAGCCTCAGAGCCTTCATAGCAATAATTTAAATAACCAAAGACAAACTAATAGATGCAAAACAGAAGGAGGCCTGAATTATACATACCATAAAAGGCTGAATTTTATAAGTGAATTATATCTCAATAAAGCTACTATTTTTTAAGGGGGGGGTGGAGGGAGCCAAAGGTAAACCCTATTTTCAACAACATTTGTAATTAACACTCTTCATCACCTGTTTTCTACACCATCTTGCCTACTTATGGAGCCTTTAGGGTAGCCTTAGACAGGGGATGCAGAGCCAGGGGAACTGACAAAGACAACATAGTTATTCCAGTGAACCGGAGGGTATTTTCAGTTGATATTAAGCATGATTTAAAAATGTCAAGTACATATATAAAGACGACTAAATAACAAAGAAAAGCATAAGAAAGAAAGGAACACCAATTAAAGCAAATATTTGAAGAATTGAAGGAAGACAACTTGGTAGGTGCTTGAAGATATGCTTCTTGAGATATGCTGAACAACTTCTGTAAATTAAAGGAGGCAGCTGATTGAAAAGTGAAGTTTGCCTGTTGGGAACAGATATTGATACTTGGGAAATCAGAACATGAAGTCAATGGATGATAGATGATAGGCTTGGATGTTTACACCACACACAGGATAAGATACTGAAAGTGGTTTGCTATCTGTAAAGATTCCTAGCTAAGCCTTCAACATTAATGTCAATCCTTTCACTTGTCTTAAGATTTCTCTCCTATCCTAAAACTTGGCTACTTTCTATAAACTCCTTATCTAATTCTAACCTCCTTCTTCACTCTGAACAGATGACCACATTTTCAACTTACCTAAGAAAAGAGAGGCCCAGGGAGCTTAAACTACATCTCAATATTTTAGTCACTACTTCACTTAAAAAGTTAACTGTATGAGACACATTTTTGCATCTTCCTTCCAGACCAAAAATCAATTTCTCTACCTAGACTCTTTTTTTGAGACTCTTTACTTTAAAAGTTCAAGTGAAATTCACATAACAATTTTTTTTTTTTAGATTTACTTTTTTATTTACTCCCCACCTCCCCTCCCATTGTTTGCACTCGCTGTCTGCTCTCAGTGTCTGTTTCTTGTGTTCTCATCTTCTTTTTAGGAGGCATCGGGAACTGAACCCGGGAACCTGGGACCTCCCATGTGGGAGGGAGGTGCCCAATGGCTTGAATCACCTCTGCTCCTGCTTGTTGTGTCTCTCATTATGTTTCCTTGTTGTGCCTCTCCATTGCATCATCTTGTAGCATCAGCACACCGCACCAACCCATCGTGTCAGCCCATCACATCAGCTCGCTGCCTTGCGTGTCTTCTTTAGGAGGCACCAGGAACCAAACCCAGGACCTCCCATGTGGTAAGCAGGTGCCCAACTGCTTGAGCCACATCTGCTTCCCCCAATTTTCCATTTTAAAGTGTACAATTCAGTGGCATTTAGTGTATTCATAATGTTGTGTAACCACTGCCTCTCTCTAGTTTCAAAACCTTTTCATCACCCCAGAAAAACCACCTCATATCTATTAAGCAATCATTCCCCCCTTTCCCCATCACCTGGTAACCACCAATCTGCTTTCTGTCTCTACTGATTTGCCTACAGTATGTAACCATTTGTGCCTGGCTTCTTTCACTTCACATGTGTTCGAGGTTTATCCATTGTATTATGCACCAATACTTCGTTCGTTTTTTATGGTTCCTTTTTATATTCCATTGTATGGATCTACCACAATTTATCTATTCATCTTACCTAGAATCTTGATTGCTTCTTTTCCCACCTGCTGGGATATCTTGCTGTATCAATTACACCCACTTCTCTTTTACTACATGATCTTACCTCTAAACCTTTAAACAATATTTTTTTATTATTATTAGGGGTGTTGTATGTTTACAGAAAAACCATGCAGAAAATACAGCGTTTCCATACACCCAAACCCCATTATTAATATCTTGAATTAGTGTAATACAACTAATGAAAGACTATTAAAAGTATACTATTAACTGTATAGTACATAGTTTATTAGGGTTGTCTCCCTAATTCAGTGTTGTTAATTATATTTACAATGTTGTGCTACCCTCTAAACATTCTTAAGTCTCTCCTTCCCCTTTAATCTAAGCTGCTCAAGAGTAGTCTACACTTATCTTCATTTCTTCACTTCCCACTCAATAACTCACTGCATCTGACTTTAGTCTCACCATTCCACTGACACTGCTCTCAGTAATGATCAACAAACACCTAACTCAGGGGTTCTTAACAAGAGGTCAATGAGCTTGAATTGAAATTCAAAAAAAACATTATTCTTGTGGGGATGTGTTGGTGTGGGTGTGATGTATTTATTAAATAACACACAGTATAGTGTTAACTTAGTAAGGGGTCTGTGGTTTTCACCTGACTGGCAAAGGGGTCCATGGAACAAAAAAGGTTAAGAACCCCTGATCTAACTGCTAATCCAAATGCTTATTTCCAGAGCCTATCTTTATCTGCATATGCCATTGTGACGACTCCCCATTTTTTTAAACTTTCCTCTTGGTTTTTATATTTTTACTTTCTCAGTTCTTCTCTTTGTATCTTTCCTTTTTTACCTGCCAAGAGGCTGGTACTCTCTCTCATTCTTTCTGTGGCCATTTTCTCTCCTCATTCTATATGATTTCTCTGGGTCATCTCATCTATTTCCATGCTTTATTTACCAATGATTCCTAAATCAATATTTCTAATCCCAACCTCTCCCTCAACCTCTGAGACCATATATGTAACTGCCAATTACTAGATATCTCTATCTGGATGTTTCAGATTCTTCTAAATGAATTTTTCTAAATATGAATACAGATCACAACACCAGCATCCAAACAAGACAGAAATCATACTTTCTCCCTTTCATTTTATAAAGAAAGCATTTGCAGTGTCCGCTCAGCTAAAAATAGTTCCTCTTCTCTAGAAATATCCTACTTTGATCTACAAGAACACCTGACAATCATGTTTGTGCCCCTGACTTCAACTGATTATTGACTGAGCTAAGGATGTATACCTGACTTAACTTAGACCAGTCACTCTCCTAGGAATTTGAACCTGGGCCCAAGCAATTCCACTCTAGCTTGGTCTCTTCAATGAATGAGATATAGAAACAGATGGTGGTAGGGCCATCTTTTATCACATAAACTGAGTAACAGAGAAAGTTGGTAAGGAGAGAGAAAAGAATAAAGAAGCTACACTGAGAGAAAAGAGATGGGGAAAGAGAGGGCTTCCAGGGTTCCTGACAGTTTTCTATTTCCTAGTTCAAATTCCATTCTAAGACCTGGCTGCATCCTTGCCCTTGGCTTCTGTGGTATATTTCTATAGCTTCACTGAACGGTTTTTATTTGCATCCTACGATGGTCTTTACTAATTCAACTATCTACTTTTTATCTTTCTATTTATTGCTTAATCTTTGTAAAGCACAGCTTCAACTACATCATGTCCCCAATTAAAATCCTTCAAAAGTTCCCCACTGTCTCAGCATGAGATACAAGGTCCATCATGAGCTGATCCCTGCCCATTTCTCCAACCACTCCTTCCCCCACAACTTTAAACTTCAGCAATACCAAACTCCTTTTGGGTTCCAGAATAAACCATGCCACTATTTATCCCATATTTCATATATACTATTCCCTTTTCCTAAAATGTGTTTATTCTCCCATCTGCCTAGTGATCTCTAATTCATCCTCTTAATAACTCAGACAACGGTCATTTCCTATTTAAAAAAAAAAAAAGAGAGAGAGAGGAAAAAAGAAAAAAAAGACTACACTGACCCCCACCAGAGGTAACCACTTCTATTCTACTTCTATTGTAACCACTTCTATTAATGCACATTTTATAACTACAGTGAAATTATTTATGTCTCTCTCCCTCTGCAACTGCTTTTCAAGTTTCTTAAGCACAATGACAGCATCTTATCCCTCTATTTCCTTGGATATATTTATACAAAATTTTTATTTTATCCCACTTCATTTTCCTCAAGATATGAGGATAGCAATTTAAAATAAACATAGTTAACTTAATTATGTCTGGAATAGCACTTCAGACTTCAGGAGTCTTAGTCATATGCTTAATACTGATTCAACAACCAGTGACTACTCTCCATAGAGATATACCCACATCATTCAAAACAAAAGGAAGTTGTATGAATATCACCAAAGTGCTGATCTAAGATATGTACCTCCAATAAAATCTTTCATGATCTCTTACCCGTGTATTCTGGATAACAGATAGTTAATGGACTCCGCTTTATTTTTTCCTCAAAAAGGTCTTTTTTGTTGAGGAAGAGAATGATTGAAGTGTCTGTAAACCATTTGTTGTTACAAATGCTGTCAAACAGTTTCATGCTTTCATGCATTCGGTTCTGAAAAAGAAACAAAGGATGATAGGTTAGTAGCAAAAAGTGAATAACTGTTAATGAAAAAAAAAAAAAAAAACAAAAAACAGAACAAGTTTTAAAAGACTGTTTCTAGCAGTCACAGAAATAAGCCAGACACTGACAACACAAAAGCTGGGTCAGTTCTCATTTTTTAATTCTTGGGAGTTGGGGCTGGGAAGAAGGGTTGGCTGATAAGAGGACGTAATCCTGCCCACCTATTCTATGTAGCTATCATACTCTCTCCAAAAGGAACAGGGCACGTATCGATATTCTGAAAATCTAATCTCACTGACAAGGAGAAAAATTAAGGATATTAAGTTTTGGTTCAATGACCAAATAGATGCACAAAGTCTTCCTAAGAGTTATTTTCCATTTCCTGACTGCAATAGACAGGCTTTTTACCAGGGGCTCAAACATACCATCTCCTCATCCTCAGCCAGAACAAGGTCATAATCACTGAGGGCCACACAGAAGATAATTGCCGTCACTCCCTCAAAACAGTGAATCCACTTTTTTCGTTCTGATCTTTGGCCACCTACATCAAACATCCTGAATAAGGGGAAAGAAAGCACAGATTCAGCAAGGTCACACATACACCTTTCCCTACTTTAAATGATTAGGGAACTTCCCACATGCATATTCAAAGCCTCATTTATAACAGAAAAGACAAAGACATACAACGTAGTCAAAATAATTATGTGTGGTTAAAAGTAAAGGAGAACATGAAAATTTTAAACTTAGGAATAAATGAAATCTTCATTTTAAATAAACAGGTGAGTCTCCTTCCTCTCTATCAAAGCTTGTATTGAATGTGCCAAGTCAGCAGAATAAGCACTGAAATGGATTAAAGGAGGATGAGGGGGAAGGGAGGGAATAGGAAAAAGGAAGAGCTGAGTAATATAGCTTAAGATAATAATAATAATTTTCTTGTGTTTATCATGGTGCCAGATACTACTCTAAACACCTTAAATTCATTATTTCTTTTACTTCATAACAATCCTGTAAGTACTATTATTATCCTCATTTTACAGATGAAGAAATTGAGGTAGCGATATGTTAAATAATTTGCCCAAGGGGATACTGTTAACAAATGGGGACTGGGGATCTGAACTAAGGCAATCTAAACCCATACTCTTAACCACAATACTACTCTACCTTTCAAAAGGTTTCACCTCTTTGGTTAAAAGAAAACAGTGAAATAATGTAAATCTCTAACTTTCATTCTGCTTTCACAACCTCTCCCTACTGATTCAAGTTTGTTTTCCTTATTTTGAGGAAGAAAAATCTTGAGATTGTTAAAAAAATAAATCACATTTTATGGTAGGACCTTAAGAACCCAGTATCTCAAAGCAAAACTTAACCAATATTTCTCAACTCTACCAAATCTTACTTGAACTTAATTAATAATAACAAAGTCTCAACTGTTCACACACTTATGTTCCACTCCAGATTACTTTTAGTACATTTCTGGGGAACTTGCTTGACATCCTGATTCAACTGCTGAATTTCTGCCAATAGTGCCCACATCTACCTCCTATAGCAAAAGATCTATGTAAGATCTGTGTAAGATCTATGACTAAGGGCTAAGTTTTCAGAGATTTTCCCCCAGACAGTGAGAGAAATAAGACATAGTTGGCAATGTCTCAATATATGTTTGAAAGGGAACAGTCACCTTATCGCTTCATGACATAATTTTTTCTTTTGGTTGATTTTGCACACTTCTTTTCAACCTTTGGTCATGACACATGGAATGATGCAATCACAATTTGGCTTAAAACAGTCATATTACAGGTTTTAGGAAGGCTAATACCATACATTTTACCATGCAAGTCTTTCAAGAGAAGACACTGGCATACTAATAATTTCAGTTTACTCTTCCATTTTCTTCTAAAGGCCATAAAACTGGTAGAATGCTGTGAAGTCCCAAGTTGGGCTTTTAGCATATATTAGCATTTATAATACCATTCACTAACAGATCAACATTTTATAAACATTACCTCAAAACTGAGAGGCAAGTAAGCAATTATACAATGCCTTGCATATAGTAGATGCTCAATAAATGAGTAAATGGATAGTGGTTTTTCCTAGAGAGAAGAAGGAAAAGGAAGAAGTGATAGTACTTCATAACAAGATATCTATAAGCCAACAATAAACTGGGTGTGGCACCTAAATTAGATCTGGCTATTGATCATGGCATAAAAGACTGGTAGGATTCACCTAACTAAAGATCAATCTATGACTACCTCAAAAACAAGTTTTCCACACTAAGTAAATAAAGGGAACAACATTTAACTATAAATGGATTACTAATCTTCCAAAGAAACATCTCATTCTAATGGTTTCACAGGTGATAATCTATGTGGCTTCTGTTGCTCTTATTAGATAAATTCATCAGTACTGAAAATAAGCAAGTATTCTGTTTTAAAAGCATTCAGCTGAACTGCTATTTTCCTGCACCAGGTTTCAAATCTGGTTTGGTATATTCAGATTTCAAGACCTCAACTGGTATCCAGTAATGCCTAAAACCCTGTGTGGGTTTTACAAGGCCTGTGAAGCAAATGTTCTCAGAGAAAATAAAATCAAGAGGTTGTAGTTACATTTGCCTGCAACAATGCTGAATATCACATTCTACATACAAGCATAATAAGGTAGCCAAAAGGTTATCATATATTGAGGGTGAAGAGTTTACTCCTAATCTCAAAGATCACAAAACAAAAAACCAGAACCCCAAAAGACATTGGTAATATTTATAAAAGACCAGTGACACAGAGACAAGCTGAAGCCTGTCTTGCTGATAAGAAAATCCTTTGTAGTAGAATACTAGAATTCTCTCGCGCAAAAACAACCACTGTTTATATATCATGATACTTCCCCAAAATACATCTATCCCCAGGGGAATTTTCCATTCTGTACTGTATTAAGAATTTAGTTGTGCATGATGTGGTAGACAAATCAGTCCAAGAGTCATGGCAATATTAACTCCATCACATTAAATGTAAAGGGAAATGTAGAACAATAAGAAAAACATTTCTATTTTAATATCAAAATGGCAGAACAAAGCCATATAACTAAACCAAAAAAAAAACTGGCTTTCTATCCTTTCGGTATTGTTATCCTTCTAAATCACAAAAATTAAATACCTATTTTGGCAATTTCCAACTGAAAAGAATAAAATTGAAAATAAAATAAATCAGTAACCACATGATTAATTTTATCTTATTTTAGGTAAGCTACAATTTAATTCTGAATTTTAAGCCCTCCAAATGAACAAAAATAATTGATGCCATTTGAGGAAAAAGGAATATTTGTGCCCCCATTCAATTAAAACATTCAAATACTGGCTGATGAATATGATGGTAAGTTTCTAAACCAAGGGTATCCACTAAAGAAATTTTATTCCAATTAAGAGATACTAACTAAAAGAAAGACACTTCTGCACTTGGCACACCTAGCCAAAAGACTAACAACTTACTTGAAGTACAAGTCTTTGAAAGTGAAGTGTGTTTCCACAATGCCCGTGGTCTTCACTCTGGTCCGCAGAACATCTTGCTGAGTTGGAATATAGTTGATTTGGGATATTCTATCCAAATCATTTAGGTAACTAAATAAAACACACGTTTATTTTTACCTAGTAAAGCCAATCCTGTACACAGCAAGTGAACAGACTCAACTAGTTCTTTGCCAAAAGTAGCTTCTGAACCTGTCACCAAAGTGGCGGAATAAAATCAGTATCATATATATATATAAAAAAAAGAAATACATATATATATATATATATATATATAAAATAACATTTATGTAAGCAAATGCACATATATGCATATGTATTTATATATCATTTTACAAATATTGGTATGTATTGTGAAAATTTTTGATTTTTACCAACAATAAAAAATTTTTTTAAAAAAATCAGTATCATAGAAAAAACGTGACTCCGGCATAGGACAATTAAAATAGGTTCTATATACACTAAACAAAAGTGGTTGTAATTCTACAGAATTAAACTGTGAAGGCCAATTTAAAAAAAACACATAGAAATATTAAAGATTCCTGAAATTTAATATGAAATCAACTGTGTACTGTATAGTACCAAAACAAATTTTAAACAAAAGCTCTCAGACATTTAAAGTTAATAGATCATTGCATGCTTCATCATTTAATAGGACATTAAGGAATGATGTTTGAATTAAAGCTAAAAAAAAAAATTATACTAAGAATATTTACTGTTTTCACTCAGGGAACAGAATTTTGGGGTTTTTCATTTAAGCCAAAAACAAACCATAAATACCTCCAAAAAGAAATTTTATTTGTTTGGTAGAATAATAAAAAGACTGCTGCAAAGCTAAATTCTTCTCTGATTCCACTGTTACCAAAGATTTTTTTGGCTAAAAAACGGAAGCACACTTGACACCATTACAAGTAAATCTTTAATGGTCTTTTATAAAACCAAGTGCTACCATTAATATTAAGGAATCAGTTAAGTTTAGATCAACAGTTATGGGGGAGAGGGGGAACCTCTATAAAACACATCTCTTCAGGTATAGTTAGGGGATTCAGCACTTACTGAGTGTCTGATAAAATTGCAACCTAATTTTGATGACCAGTGGGAGACATTTAAACTATCAATATCTGCAACTAAAAACTGTAAGTAAATAAAAGGTGGGCAAAAAATCCTGAAATGTTTCTAAAGCCATGTTTTTAATGGAAGCATGAGTAAGTGTTTCAAATATCACTTAATTTCGTTTTATATCAATTAAGCCAGAATGAAAAAGGGAAAAGCAGGAAAATATAATAGCACTAAGTCTTCATCTAGTACAAAGATTGATAAGAGCTCACCATATTCCCAAATATACATTAAAAAAAACCCAAAAACATTCTGAATAGACTTTATAAACACCTATAACAGAGGGAAAACAGGATAGCAAGTAATAGCTCAACAGAAATATTAATTACAAATTCTTCAAACCTATGGAATACCCAAAAGAATTTTCTTGACAAATAGATGCTTTCAATTTCATTCCACTACTCTTCACTGTCTTTCTATACAAAGTCAACTATTACAATTTGGCAAAAGATTTACAAGTGGTGACTAGTAGCGGATAAATCCATAGTGCAGGCCAGCCACAAAGTTAGCTGCATAAAAAGGGACATCACAATTTCTCTTCAAAAGCACTTATGCAGAGGGAAGTTACTGAATTGGAAGAGATCCAAGTCCTAGCTCCAAAAGAGCTCTCCTTCTTCACTTGCTTATTATAATCATGTCATGGAACTATATTCATGGTGTCAAGCCTCCCATCTCCCATCTACATCCAAGGAGGAAATTTTTTTCTCCAAGTCATACAAGTGACCCAGGGTTATAGACCCTAAACTGAGACAATCTTTATAAAGGATCCTACAGATAAGTAGTAAGTAGTAGTATCTAGTAGTAGTATCTGTTACTTAAACATTTCCTTAAGGAAGGGCACTGAACTTTGCTGGTATAGTTTCACAGAGAAAAGCTACTTACTATGAAGCAGAATCATTGAGCTGATATTCCCTGGATCTGCTGAAGCAAGCTTGCACCCCACCATCACACCATAACCGTTTAATCACTCCTGCTAGTTCTGGAGTCATGACTCCTTCTTCAGCACTGCCAGCTAAAACAAATAATTGCCGGGCATCGTCCTGAAGAAAGCAGTTAAGAAAGAGAGATAGATGATTCTCTAGTTCTTAAAAACTTGGTAACAGGCTCTTTAAAAGAAAAACATTCTATGTCATATTATTTTAAATAGGTACTAAAAAGACCTTTTTGGGCAGGGCAATCTGAGAGAATTTACAGTTAAGTCTATGCCCCTTATAACTCCACCTTAAGATGGGATTATAGTTAAAAGTCCAGAACTGAGCCGAAGGGTGATGTCATTCCCCCTAGGTGCCTTCACATACACCACCATCTCAAGAAAAGACCTCTTCGGGCAGGCCCATAAATCTCCATCCTGGCTATGATTTTCAACAGAAAAAAAAAAAAATTGGTCTGTGAGACAGGCACAGGTAATACATTCCCATTCTGTAGAGGAAGCCTACCATAAAAATAGAAATGAGAATACTAGCAGCAAGTAAGGAGAGGTGAAGTCTAAACACGTCAAAAGAAGTAAAACGTTAATCGAGTTAATCGAGGAAAAAGCGTTTCCTGTCAGCTCAGGGCAGAAGAGGAAGAGGAAGAGGAGTTGGAGGCATTAAAGAAGAGGTCTGGAAGCCTAGCAGGGGGAATAAATCCCTAAGGGAAATATTCAGTATCTAGATATTCCCAAAGGAATAATAACAACTCTAATATATAACAGAAGGGGAAGAAGGCAGTAGGAGGAAAAGAAAAGTAACAAGGAGAAATGTCATCAAACCATTCATGAATTATAAACACAGCTTTATAAGTGGTTAGTTTTAAACTTAAAATACGTGAGAGGTAAGAAGGACAGAAAAAAGCTATGAGAATTTGTTTTGCTTTATCCTATCCATCCCTACTTGTCAGATCATTTAAAAATAAAACACAAAAACGAAAGAAAAAGAAAAAAAAAACTAAGAAAAAACAAACAAAAAATAAACACAGGTCTCACAGGATGATTTCCCCACCGCAAATCTAGCATTTCTCTGACTCAAGAGATTTCCAAATAACTCTAAAACTACAGATACTAAAAAAAAGCATATTGGGCAAAGAAAAAGTAAAGGGGGAAAGGAAGCCACCAATTGCATCAAAAATAGTCATTAGAACAAAGTCAACTAGCGAGCAAAGTATTTCAGATCACAGGTGAAATACAACCCAAAACTTCTAAGACTGGTATATTACCAGAACACGTGTATCCACCTAAGCAAAATCAAACAGAACCACCCACACTGAACTCAAATTAATATTGCCATACTCAGGGTCTTCAGCCTTAACAGTCTTCACCTAGAAATATTCCTCCTTTAAGATCTTCCCTATATTCTTTCGAGTAATACAGTAGGTCCAACCCTCTCTAGGAAATTTTATCTAAGAATCTAAGATCTATATTCCCCGCCTCTCTTTTCAGAGATAAAAATTTTGAAGAAAGGAACAAATGACTGAGAAAAGCTGAAAAACTGCACAAACTGGCAAACATACTCAACAGTGAGCATGTCCTTCTATATATATGGTAACATGCTTCTCTAACATTTGAAGACTTTACAGTCCCTTGGTTCTGAAAGCTGAACTATACTCATGCAGGTATTCAAGGAACTTCAAGAAGCATCACTTCTTTTGAATACTATGATTCTAATTTTAGAAATCTTAATAAAGAGAGTGCTGCTACTATATATTTTTGCTGTCCTGACTCTGAAGCATTCTTCGAGGAGGAAACACTTTTCTCTTACTACTTACTCTCTTCTGCTGACCTGGTCTTGTTTCCCCACAATAAACCCTCTATAAATCTATATAAAGGGGTTCCACTTTACAATGAACTTCATACCTCCATCCTTCATACCACCATCCTAAGCAGACAGGAAAAAGCAATCTACTCTGCATCCACCTCTACTCTTACCCATTCTCTAACCAACCATAAAAAACTAAGAGAAGGATCAGACAGGAGCTATAAATATAAATCCTTACATATAAGAGGATTAAAAAAAAAGAGAAATTTTTAAAAATCAAATAGAATTGTAGATTAGGATGGGTGGATGTTGGAAAGCTGGGTGATTCAGAAGGCCTGACAAGGATCAATGATGTCAACTGCATCTGGTGACACAGGAGTGTTAGGACCCAAAGATTAATGGCAAATTGATTTGATAAAGGAAAGAAATGAAAGAAGGGGTGATCAAGAGAAATAGAGGAGAATGGACAAGAACAGAAATAAAAAAGGAAAAAGAAAAAAAAAAGGAGAAACTAAGAGAAGTAGTAATAACCGAGATAGAGAAAAAGCCAACAAAGAAAAGGAAGAAAATGAAGTATTACTGACCAGTTATCTGACATAGCAAGTTCAACAGAGAAGCAGAGTTAGGTGGTAGGAAGGGAGAAAATAATAATATAGGAGAGAGCTGGTAGGAAGAAGGAAAAGAAAGAAAGAAAAGCAGGTGAAAGATAGAAAGGTGTAAAACAATAAAGATTTTATTTTTGTTTTAGTTATCATTTTTTTCCCTGCTCAGAGACTTAGAAAAAACAGTCTCTAATTTATGTATGGTACCCTTTTAAAAAAATATAAAATTCATGCCTCATACATTTCATCTTCTCTTCTTTTGCCACTGTTCTCTCTCAGTATCTCACAGCCCCTAATATAGCTAGCTCCGCTTCCCTATGCCACTTTTAAGACACTTCCTAAAATTAACTATGCAACTGTGACCACCGTTTTACTACTTTTCCCTCAACAATTTCCCTACTTACTTGCTGAATATTAATTTACATCTGATAAGTTGAAAGGGTGCTTATAAGACTTTAAGCTGCTTCATAGACATAGGCTTTGCCTTTCCAGACAGACTCCCCAAGTCATTTCCTCTTATTTTTCCATAGCAACTAAGTATGATGCTCTGAACAAAGGGCTCAAGAGATGCTGATGACACCCTTAGTTCTAAGAAATAATTCTATACATTCCCAGCCTGCTGTTGGGACTTTAGCCGATGATGATATAAAAGATTCCCACCCCTATCTTCAGTTTGGCCCTCTTCCCAAGGACATCAAACATCTTAATTTGTAATCCAGACCTTCTGGGCCCACCAAGTATTATAACTAATCAATACAACTTCTGAACATCTGTCACGTGCAAGGCTTTAAAGAATTATACTGGGATATGGTATAATCCAATTTCTATAGCCTATACTTCAATGTAGTATAGAGATACACTATTCTTGAATTCCTGAAAACTGTCTCTAAAATTTAGACTTCATGTTCATGTCCTTATTAATTTATTCTGGGAGACCAATTTTTGCCTTTAATCTCTATATCTCAGAGAGCAGAGCTACATATCATGGCAACCTTTCTTCTAGATTATTGCAATTTACTATTATTTTGCTATAAAATAAAAGTTAACGGTGATGTGAAAGAAGCACCTGAATAAAACAGTTGTTACAGAAACCTACGGCATAACAACAGAATTCCATTTCCTAGACTCTTCTTTGTAATGGTAATCTACTATCTCCTAAAGCAGATTGCTAACACTTCTCAAATGATGACATAGTATTTGCTAACATTTTATCTTCTTGTTTAAATTCATTTCCCTAAAACATGAAGCAAATTTTGCTTCTCCTTTATCTACTGAATAAATGCAAGCAATAAGGAAATGAGAAACACTTACCGCTCTGGCAGCTTCCCCAAAGTCAATCTTTAGCCGTCCCATGGCTCTTATGATTGCAATGATGGACTGTATAGTATTGCTGTAGACAACTACTTTATATTGTTTACATTCTTCCTCTGAATATCCATCCTCATGAATGATTCTTTAAAAAGAAGGAAACCACAAATCATTATCATGGACCTAAAATGAAAAGATGCTATAGACTCTATGCTGAGGAAATCTAGCCTTACAAAAAGGCCATGTTCCCACTTACTTCATCTGTTTCACAATGGTGCTTTTACCAGATTCTCCAGCACCTGAAAGAAAAAAAAAATACAGACCTTGAATTTATCTCTAATCAAACAAAGAAGTATTAAACCAACATGAGCAGTAATTCTAGATTAATGGGAACCACAGGTAACCTAGGGATACCAATCAGCAAAAACGACTTAACTTCTCCATTAGAGCATTTCACCTTTACGTAACTCAGCAACCAAATGTACTTCACTGAAAGTGTCCCAGGGCCTGCTTGATATCATTTGTGTAAAGCAGGTGTACCCAAGGAGAGTTCGTAACTTAAACACCTCTAGGAACTCATCCTCTACATGAAGCATCATGACATAGGCACTGATAGGCAAAAATGAGGAGATGATATTTTTTGGCCTATTCACTTACAAACCCCTCTCCACTCCTGACTCTCCTGACTCTCAGCTGATGATCCTGCCTCTTTCTTTTACTGGAAAACTAAAGCAATCAAAAAACTACCTCATTTTTCCATAACTAAATCTATCTGCACCTGCATTTTACTCTCTACCTTCATCAACAGATGAACTTTCTCAGCCAATGTTTAAGACTAACTACTCTGTGTGTGCACTTATCTGCATCATTTAACCTACTCAAGGTCTTGGCTGCTGCAATAATCCCAGGTCACTCAAATATCATTATTTTTCTTCCCACTGGGTCATTCTCATCAGCAAATAAACATGCTGTATTATCTCCCATCTTTAAATCAACACCCACCCCACCCATATCTTTCCTTGACCCTACACATCTTCCTCCAGCTACTGCTCCATTTTTCTGCTCCCCTTTACAGCAAAATGCCTCAAACAAGTCATCTATACTTACTGTGTCTGATGTCCCACCTCCAATTCTCTACTTAATCCACTCCAATCAGGCTTCCGTCCCCACTACTCTACTGAAACCACTTCTCAAGGTCTTAAACAACATCCATCTTGACAAACACCATGGTCAATTCTCAGTCCTCATCCTATTCAAACTCTCAAGCAGCATTTGTCCATGTCGATGACTTCTCCTTGAAAACTTTCTTCACTAGGCAGGCTTCTAGACACCACACCCTCCTGATTTGACTCCTTCTCAGTCACCTCCTCCGGTTTTCAAATTCTAAAGGTGTATTGCTTCAGAGCTCTGTCCTTGGCCTTTTCTCCAGGCTCACTCTCTAGGTTATCTCATCTAATCTTATGGTTTTAAACACCATTCATAAATTAATAAGAGTTAACACTTAGTGAGTACTTACTATGTGCTGGACACTGTGCTAAGCATTTTACTACCCCGTGAGGTAGGCAATATTATTATCTGCATTTTACAGATGAGGTAACTGAAGCAGAAATGTCAAGTGATTTGTCCCAAAATTACACAATTTCTAAGTGGCATGGCTAAAATTTGCATTCATACAACATGGCTTCAAACTTGGTATATACTGCCTCTATACTAATAACTTCCAAATTTAGATCTCTAATCTTAGCTACTAACCTTGGTTCCAGACTGATTTATCTAAACCACCTACCTGATATCTCATTAGATTTCTGGTAGGCATCTCAAACTTAACATCCCAACACTGAGTTACTGATTGCCCAACCCTACCCCAAAACAAACCTGCACTTCCCTCAGTATTCTTATCTCAGTAAATGGCACCAGCATTCAAGCAGTTGCCCAGGTCAAAAATGGTAAGTGGCATATGACAAACATACAGATAGCCTGTGGACAACAGTACCAACGCGTACATTAAATATTAGTAATGCTTAATTTTTCTTTATTTTAAGATAAAGAAATACAAATACCTTGCACCACTAAGGATCATCATAAGCACTTAAGAAACTACAGGCCTAGATCACTACAGAAGCTGAATAAATGGTCCAGTTTTTCAAACCTTACCTTCTTATAGTCAGTTTTCCGTTCATCAGGCAGCCAGAATGTACTCTGCTAAAATGTAAATCAGAACGTGCCACAACTCTTCCCCAAACCCTTAACATGGCCTCCAGTTAAGCCGAAAATAAAATCCATGGGCAATAGGCCCAATATACTCTGGTTCCTGCCTACCACTCACCCTCATCTCCTACCTCTCTCTACTTTGTTCTCTCTGCTAGTCAGACCAGCTTTCTTGCTTTTCCTCCAACCTACCAAACTGGTTCACACTGAGCTAGATCCTGACTCAGGGTCTTTGCATTTACTGTTCCCTCTCCTCTGCCTAGAATAATTTTTACAAGATTTTCTCCTTAACTCAGGTTTCTGCTTTCCTCAGAGCAGTCTTCCCTGGCTAATCTACCTAAACAGCCCCTCCCTTCCCCCATCACAGGCTCTCCTTTACTCGGTGTTACATTTTTTTCATAGCACTTTTTGCTTTTCCACATTACAGATCTGTTTATTTGCTATCTTCCCCACTAAAATGTAAGCTCTACGAAGCCTTGTTCATCTGTATATTCCCAAGACACAGAACTGAGCCTGACATAAATTAATTACCAAAATACAGTTGGACAAATGAATGGATCATGTTTAGTAAACATGATCCTTTACTAAATCGTTCTCACCTCTATTAACCAAAAATGTTGAAATAAAATTCAAATAATATAAAAATTCCAGATATCTACATTCTTAACAGAATCAAAAGGAACATTTATATATTACTTTACCTCTGTTCTTATCACCTAATTGATTATCAGGGGTACATCTAGACGAACTGATTATTCAATTCCGGGGAACAGAATGAAAATGCATACCAGTTATATTTTAAATTGCTTAAAGCACAGAATTCCCAGACTATCTCATGTTAGCAAGAGCTACTAGGTTAACTAGGAAAAACAGATATTAATGAAGTAAAGTCCAAGATTTTTTATATTAAAAACAGCATTTTTACCACTCATGGTAAATTATTTTGAATGAAATTTTAAATCTCAGATTCAATTTCTACCCATCTCATTAAATTCTGCCCCACTAAGGAGTTGATTTTTTGAAAATTACGTTGCCCTACCTCTCTCACATTTTTCCTAGGCTCCCTGATAAAATGTGTTTTTTTCTTCTTTCTTTCTCCTTTATTACCATGCTATATATTTTCTTCCACGCTTTTATAAGGCATCCAATTCCATCTCTTAAAAGAAGGCACTTCTTACTGACCACAGAACTAAATATAAGATTTGTTTCAAAGGCTATTCCAGGGCATTTTATACAAATACAGAAAGAATCGCTTTATACCAGAAAAGTCTTCAACTTGTCGAGCTTCTAAGATCATCACAGAAAGTGTCACCATTTTACCTGTCTTCCAAGGATGAAATCTAAGAGTCATTTGGAACCTACTCACTCCTCTTCTTTCCTTACATTAAGCTGTAACAAAATATTCTCTCTCCTTATGCACGTTTCTCAAATTAATCCTTTCTGCTCCTCACAGGTCTGAGTCTGACTTTGGGCCTACTATGTCTGTTACTGCTATAATTTTCTCAAACTTCTAGCTCCAAGCCCCTCTCCCTTCTTATCATTTCCAAATGGCACCAAAAAAAAAAAACAAAAAAAAAAACCTGTCAGTTTATCTAATAATTCTCCAAATTCTTCACTTTCTGCAGCCTTTTCTTATTAGGTCTGAACTTTTCATTTTTACCTCAATCTTCAGTGCTCCTTCTCTGATATCTCACTCTCAGGTTTTCCCCAAGCTGTTTCCCATATCCTGTCCCCACCCCCAGTACATGTGTGGTGCTTGGAACAACTTTCTAATTTTCTACATCTGTAACTCATCTCCCTTCAAAATTTATCACAAGTTTATGGGGAGATTCATTTGCTCATCTTCAATCCACCAAGGAAATAATAGTGGGGATGCTAAGAATGGGATAGATGCAAAGAATATGACAGACAATCTCTGGCTTGGAGAGAGAGGAACTGAAAATGACTCGTAGGCAGAAGGGGTGGAACTAGGCAAGGGGAAGATATATTGGGAGGAAAATTCTGAAATGACACGGAGTCAGAAGGGAATAGGATCAGTTCAACTTAGAAGCTTTATCCTTAAAAGGACACTCTTTTTAAAATAGTAAGAAAGGATGAGGGGAGAAGTGGATGTGGCTCAAGCAGTTGGGCACCCACCTACCATATGGGAAGTCCCAGGTTCAGTTCCCAGTGCCTCCTAAAGATGACGAGCAAGACAGTGAGCTGAGGCGATGGACTGGCATGGCAAGCTGATACGAGATGACGCAACAAGATGACACAACGAGGAGACACAATGAGAGACAGAACAAGCAGGGAGCAGAGGTGGCTCAAGTGATTGGGTGCCTCCTTCTCACATGGGAGGTCCCAAGTTCAGTTCCCCGTGCCTCTTAAAAAGAAGATGAGGGAAGCGGGTGTGGCTCAGTGGATAGAGCCCCTGTTTACCATATGGGAGGCCCGGGTTCGCGTCCCGAGGCCTCCTTGTGAGGGCACGCCGACCTGAGCGGTGCGGTGGGCTGATGCAGCAAGACCTCACAGCAAGGGGGAGATGAGAAGACAAGCAGCGAATGGACACAGCAGCACAAGCAGCAAGGGGGGGATAAATAAAA
>JAQZBX010005777.1:0-22929 GCA_029593785.1 Cabassous unicinctus
AACACCTCTTTGCCATGAATTTATAGGGAATCACTTCCAGTAGCTCAGGCTCCTTTCCATTGGTTCTCACAAAATGTGCTTCTCTGGGTGGAGCAGGCTGGTGCTTCAGTTGGACCCAGGTACCTTTCTCTTTGGCTTCCTTCTTTCACTGATCATTTTCCTTCACATGTTTTAGGAAGTTATCCTGGCTCTTGGAGTGCCTAATACGTACATTAATTCCCTTGGCAAGGATCTTGCTCTTAACCTGTTTGTTTACCATGATACCAAAAGCATGCTGGTATCTCTTCTGGTTTTGCCATGGTTACGTTTGTGGGGCATTCCTTTTTGAACAGCGCCCATTCCCTTTATGTCTATGACATCACCTTTCTTGTAGATTCACATATATGTGGCCAAAGCAACAATTCCATGTTTTCTAAAAGGCCTAGAAAACATATAGTGGGTTCTTTTCCTCTTTCCCTCTGTGTTCGTCATTTTGGTGAATTACTGTAAGATGGTGCTTCCGGCTGAAAGGCAAAACATTAGCTTTTAAGGTAATTATTGATATGGTTGAATTTAAATCTACCATCTTGCTATTTTGTCCATTCTTTTTCTTTCTTTTTATGCCCTATTTTGGATTAATTGTTTTTAATATTCTGTTTTATCTTCACTACTGGCTTATTACTATAACTCTTCACTTCATCTTTTTGGTGGTGGTTCTAGGATTTACAATATCCATGCTTAACTTATCATTAAAGTTAATTAATCATATTATATTATATTATATTACTTCAGGCATAAGACTTATAAGGCAACATACTTCCATTTCCCCCCTCCATCCCTTTTCCTATTGTTGTTATTGGTGTTTACTTATGTTATAAACCCTACAAAATATTGTTATTATGTTTGCTTTATATCATCAATTATTTTTTTCAAAAATTAAAATATTAGAAACATAAAAGACATATTTACATAAAAACTTACTATTTCCATCAGTCTTTATTTTTATCCAAGTGTCCACATGGTATCATTTCCCTTGTAACAGAGGAACTTTCTTTACTATTTCTTGTAGTAAAGCTTAGATTTTGTTTTTTTATGAGCATATTTCCATATGTTCATTAGCTATTTGTATGTCTTCTTTGGAGAAATTTTTGCTTTAATCTTTTGCCCATTTAAAAATATTTTTATTTTGTTTTTATTTTTTAAAAAGATATTTCACTGTATGTAGAATTCTACATTGATAGGGTTTTTTGGCCATTTTTAAAATTTTATTTTTTATGTTTTATTTTGTTCACATTGACAGGTTTTTATCTTCCATAATTTAAATGTCATTCCACTGTTTTCTGGTTCACATGTTTTAATGAAAAGTCTGATAACACTCTTTGTTTCTATGTATATAATATGTCTTTTGTCTTGGCTACTATTTTTTTCATATTAAAAACAATTTATTGAAGTATAACATTCATATATGAACATACATAAACAATAAGTATATAATAAAAGTTGCGAACTTTCAAAACAAACATGCATAACATCATACAGGCCTCCCATACATCACTCCACCACAAATATCTTGTATTTTTGTGAAACATTTGGAACAAACTATGAAAGAGCATAGTTGAAGTATTACTACTAACTATATTCCATATCTTACATTTGGTGTATTTCCCCCCAACCCACCCTATTTTTTGTTTGTTTGTTTATAAACCATATAATTTATCTAAAGTGTACTATCAATGGCATTTGGTATAATCTCCGAATTGCATGTTCATCATTTCAGTCAATGCTAGAGCATTTTCATTACTCCAAAAAGAAAAAAGAAAAACAACAAAAAACAAACCACTGTCATACCTATATGTTAGTGCTACTAATTACAAATACTGTGTTGTGCTTTCACCATGTCTATTCATTTCCAAACATTTACAAACAACTTTTTACCAGTTCTGCACAGATTAAACCTCAGCTTTCCATTTTCTAACCACATTCTATTCTCTGGTGACTTATATTCTAGCTATCAGCTCCATGAATTTGCTCATTATATTTAGTTCATAATAGCAAAATCATACATTTGTCCTTTTGTGCAAATCATACATTTGTCCTTTTGTGCTCAACATAATGTTCTCCTGGTTCATTCACGTTGTCATATGCTTCACTACTTCATTTCTCCTTACAGCTGAGTAATAGTCCATCTTGTGTATATACCACAGTTTACTGATTAGTCAGTTGATGGACACCTGGATATCCAGTTCTCCCAGCACCATTTGTTGAAGAGACTGGTTTGACCCAGAAAAGTAGACTTGGTAGACTTATCGAAAATCAGTTAACCATAGAGTTGAGGGTCTATTTCTGAACTCTTGATTTGATTCCATTGATCAGTGGGTCTATCTTTATGCCAATACAATGCTGTTTTGACCACTATACCTTTATAATACACTTCAAGGTCAGGAATTGTGAGTCCTCTGACTTCGTTCTTCAAGGATGTTTTTGGCTGTTTAGGACCTCTTTCCCTTCCAATTAAATTTGATGATTGACTTTTCTATTTCTATGAAGTAGGCTGTTGGAATTTTGATTGGTGTTGCACTGAACCAATAAATCAATTAGGGTAGAATTGACATCTTCATGATATTTAGTCTTCCAATCCATGAACATGAAATGTCCTTCCATTTGTTTAGATCTTCTTTGATTTATTTTAGCAGATTCTTTACATTCCTGGTTAAATTAATTCCAAAATATTTGAGTCTTTTGTTGCTATTGTAAATGGAATTTTTTTCTTGATTTCCTTCTCCGCTTGTTCATTACCAGTGTATAGAAACGCAACTGATTTTTGCATGTTGATCATGTATCCTGTCACTTTGCTGAACTTATTTATTAGCTCTAATAGCTTCATTATAGATATTTCAAGGTTTTCTAAATAAAGAATCATGTCATCTGTGAATAGTGAGAGTTTTACTTCCTCTTTTCCAATTTGGATGCCTTTTTTTTTTTCTTGCTCTAGATAACTTCTAGTACAATGTTGAGTAACTGTGGTGACAATGGGCATCCTTGTCTTGTTCCTGATCTTAGAGGAAAAGCTTTCAGCCTCTCCCCATTGAGTACAATGTTGGTTGTGGGATTTCATATGCCCTTATTATGTTGAGGAACTTTCCTTCTAACCTGTGTTCTGAGGTGTTTTTATCAAGAAAGTATGCTGGATTTTGTCAAATGCCTTTTCTGCATTAATCTAGATGATTATGTGTTTTTTTCCCTTCAATTTGTTAATGTGGTATATTTTACATTAGTTGTTTTTCTTATGTTGAACCACTATTGCATACCAGGAATAAAACCCAGTTGATTGTGATGTGTAATTATCTTTATGTGCTGTTGGATTCAATTTGCAAGTATTTTGTTGAGAATTTTTGCATCAATGTTCATTAGAGATTGGTCTGTAATTTTCTTTTCTTGTAGTATCTTTATCTGGCTTTGGTATTGGGGTGATGTTGGCTTCATAGAATGTGTTCGGTGATTTTCCCTCCTTTTCAAATTTTTTTTGGAAGAATTTAAACAGGATTGGTATTAATTCTTTTTTTAATTTTAATTTTATTTTGTTTTGAAAGAAGCTTTAGATCACATAAATGTTACATCAAAAATATAGGGGATCCCCATATATACTACCCCTTCCCCCTCCCTCATTTTTCTCAATTAACAACATCTTTCATTAGTGTGGTACATTTGTATACATATTGAAGCATTGCTACTAACCATAGTCTATAGTTTACATTATAGTTCACACTTTGCACTGCACAGTTTTATAGGTTTTGACAAAATATATAATGGCCTGTATCCATAATTGCAATATCATGCAGAACAATTCCAATGTCCCACAAATGCCCCATGTTACACCTATTCTTCCCTCTCCCTCCCCTCAGAACCTCGGTGGCCACTGCCATTATATCAATGTTACAAGTTTTGCCATTGCTAGAATAATAATAAGTCTACTTTAGTCCATATTTGCACTCCCCACTTAGGTTTGTTCATTCCTCAATCTTAAGGATTTGCGGATGGTGATGCCCACTCTGTTTCTGATTGAGAGGGGGCTTAGATCCCATGGGGCAGACGGATGGAACTGTCTTGCTTGCAGTTGCAGATACTCTGATCCTTTTGTTAGTTGTCCTGGGTGAGTCAGATGAACTGGAGAGAAGGTGTTGCAATTCTGCTGAGATTCAGGGCTCAAGCGGGATATGAAGAGACCAAAGAGTTAAGTCTCTGGGACATATATTTAGCAAGTATAGTGCTAATTATATAGGTTCAAATAAAAGGGGCAGAAGAGCCATGTGTAGGGAAATTATAAATGAATCTAACTCTGTTACATTGGGAGCATGCATTCCAAAATAAAGTCCACTGACAGAGTGCTGAATTCCTGAGATTGTCTGCCCTGCCTATAATGTCTAGATGTCTCTATAGCCCTCAAGAGCCCCTCTGTTTGAGGCACTGTTTACTGTGGCAGTCAATGAGATCTTGCTGAGTCATGCATGCGCGTAACCTCTGGAATGACCTTCTGACTCACTTTAAAATCTCTTAGCCATAAAAACTCATTTGTATTTAACATTTCCTCCTTTTGGTCAAGGTCTTTTTCCAAATGCATTGCTAGTTGGCACTTGGTAATAATCCCTTGAAGCCAGGGAGGCTCATCCCCGGGAGTCATGTCCCACACTGGGAGGAAGGTAGTGCATTTATATGCTGAGTTTGGCTTAGAGAGAGGCCACATTTAAGCAATAAGGAGGGTTTCAGGAGATAACTCTTAGGTAATATATAATACTAGGCTAAGTTTCAATTTCACAAGAACAAGGTTCATAAGTACAACCATCAATATAAAGGACCTGGCATAATAGTTTGTCCTCCTTCACTAGGCCCTTCCCATGTACTTGGGGGATTCTTGCCACTCTAATAGAGAATGTAGCGGGACTTCTGAGGATGGGAATTCAATATTCTTTTGATTATTGTGTGGGTCTCCACCCACTGAGACAACACCCCATGACCATTTGAACATATTCATATGCCATAGAGGCATGCCCCAGGTGTACCCCTCCCCATACATCCCCCCATCACCACCACCCCAGTGATCTTTCCCTGCCACAGTTGTGATCCTTCTGCAATCCAAAATCTCCCAAAAACAAAGCCAAAATTAAACAAAAATAATAAGAAAACAAAATAATAATAGTAATAATTAACAAATAAAAAACAAAAATAAAAAGTAAATTTTTTTCATTGTCTCTTTCATCACAGTAAGATCTGTTATCGTTTATGTACAGTGACAATTTTTTCCATATGTTCCCCCAGTATGTTTTTTTTTTTTTTTTGCTTTATCTTCAAAGAAGCTTTAGGTTACAGAAAAGTTACATAGAAAATATAGGGGCTTCCCATATACCCAACCCCCTCTTCCTCTCCCACTCTTCCCTATTAATAACATCTTACATGAATATGGTACATTTGTTACATTTGATGTACAAATATCGAAGCATTGCTACTAACCATGGCCAATGGTTTACATTATGGTTTACAATTTGCACTGAACACTATAGGTTTTGACAAAATTTAAAATGGCCTGTATCAGTCATTGCAAGATTATGCAGAACAATTCCAATGCTCTAAAAGATGCCCTAAGTTCCATATATTCTATTCTTCCCTCTTTCTCCCCCCAGAACCTATGGTAACCACTAAGTTTCAATTTTTGAAGAATAAGGTTTGTAGTTACATGCAATAATATTGAGGGCTTGACATATTGGTCTGTTTTCTTTTATTAGGCACTGCCTATGTTCTCAAGAGGTTCTTGTCTCTCTAATTGAGAACATAGCAGGACTCCCCAGGATGGGAGTTGAATGTTTTCTTGTTTATTGTGTGGGTCTCCACCCACCGAGATAACACACTATGACAAGACAAACACTTTCATATTCTGTAGAAGCATGCCCCAGGTGCTCCCTATCCCACATAAATCCCCACCCCCGATGCCCTGCACCAGTAAACCTCCCCTGCCATATTTGCCAAAAGAATATTCCCACCATTGCAGTTTTAACCACAGACCTACAAATCCTGAGTTCACCAGTTCCTTCCTCTAGCCCTCCCCCCAGTTCCATGGATAGTCCAATCCAACCCTCCCACCCTACTCCCCCTCATATTCCAGCACCATTGAACCCAATCTCATCACTGCACCACTATTACCCCCATCCACTGCCCAACCACCTCCTTCCACCTTATAATAGGTTTTGCCCATATTGAGCTTTGGCTCACCACATTCTACTCCCTTTTTGTCTCCTGATAACCTATTTTCCAGACTCTAGCTCTGCGAGTCTGCTCAATTTGCTTAAGTCATATCATTGAGGTCATGTAATATTTGTCCTTCAGTGACTGGCTTACTCCACTCAACATAAGGTCTTTAAGAGTCATCCATATTGTCCCATGTGTTAATACTACATTCCTTCTTACAGCTGAATAATATTCCATTGTGTGTGTGTGTGTATATATATATATATACACACACACACACACACACACACACACCACAATTTGCTTATCCATTTATCTGTTAATAGACACTTGGGTTGTTTCCAAATTTGGAATAGTTAATAATGCCACTATGATCGTTGGTGTGCATTTATCTGTTCTTGTCCCTGCTTTCAATTTTTCTGGGTATATACCAGAAGTGGGATTGCTGAATCATATGGCAGTTCTATCAATAGCTTCCTAAGGAACCGCCAAACTGTCCTACACAATGGCTTCACCATTCCTCGTTCCCACCAGCAGTGGATGAGTGTTCCCTTTCTCTGTAGTTCTTGTTTTTTTTTTTAATAGCCACCAGTCTAATAGGTAGTAAGAAGATATCTCATTGTAGTTTTGATTTGTATATCTCTAATAACTAGTGATGTTGAGCATTTTTTCATGTGCTTTTTAGCCATTTGTATTTCTTCTTTGGAAAAGTGTCTATTAAAATCTCTTGCCCATTTTTCAAGTGGGTTGTTTGTCTTTTTATTTTCGAGATGTCAGATTTCTTTATATATGCTGGAATTAGATCCTTATTGGATAAATGGTTACCAAATATTTTCTCCCATTGAGTAGGCTGCCTTTTCACTTTCTTGACAAATTCCTTTGAAGAGCAAAAATTTTTAATTTTGAGGAGGTCCCATTTATTTATTTTTTCTTTCATTGCTCACACTTTGGTGTAAAGTTTATGAAACCATTTCCTACTACAAGATCTTTTAGATGATTCCCTACGTTATCTTCTAGGAGCTTTATGGTCTTGGCTTTTATATTTAGGTCTTTGATCCATCTTGAGTTAATTTTTGTATAGGGTGTGAGATGATGATCCTCTCTCATTCTGGATATTCAGTTCTTCAAGCACCATTTGTTGAAGAGGCCAATCTGTCCCATTTCAGTGGGCTTTGTGGCCTTGACAGATATCAGTCGACCATATATGCAAGGATCTATATCAGAACTCTTAATTTGGTTTCATTGGTCAGTGTGTCTATCCTTATGCCAATACCATGAAGGGTTTTTTTCACTTTTTTATTTTTTAAAAGATACTTTGATTACATAAATGTTACAGAGAGTATATAGGGGATTCCCATATGCCCCACTCCCCACACATCCCACATTTTCCCACATTAGCAGCATCTTTCATCAGTGTGGTACATTCATTGCAATTGGTAAACACATTTTGGAGCACTGCCACTAAGCATGGATTATAGTTGACATTGTAGTTTACACTCTCTCCCATTCGACTCTGTAGGTTATGGCTGGATATATAATGGCCTGTATCTGTCATTGTAATGTCATTCAGGATGATTCCCAAGTCCTGAAAATGCCCCTCATTACACCTGTTTTTCCCTCTCCCTAACCCCAGAACATCCATGGGTCACTGCCTCCACAACAATGGTATTTCTTTCATTGCTAGAATCACAATAAGTCTATAGTAGAATACTAGTAAGTTTATTTTAGTCCATAGTTCATTTCCCAATCCTGAGGACTCTGGGATGGTGATGCCCACTCCACCATTAATTGAGGGGAGCTTCAATCCCATACATCTGATGGATAAGACTCTCTTGCTTGCAGTTGTAGGCACTCTCGGTTCCTTGGTACATTATTTGTCCATCATCTCCTCCCCGTTAGTTGTCCTGGTTGAGTCCATTAAACTGGAAAGTAGGTATTGCAACTCCGTTGAGCTTCAGAGTTCAGCTGGCACATGGACATCCCAAAGATTTAAGTCTCTTGGATGTACACCTACCAACTCTAGTACTAATTATAGGTTCAAATAGAAGGACAGAAGAGTCATGCATCAGGAAACCACAGCTGAGTCTAACTTAGTCACACTGGGAAGCATAAATACCAGATTAGGGCCCACTGGGAAGGGGCCAAATTCCCGAGCTGTCTGGCCTGACTATTGTGTCTGGATGTCTCCATATCCCTGAGGAGCTTCGCTATTTGGGGTCATATCTACTTTGGCTGTCAATGAGATCCTGTTGAGATGTACATAAATGCTCCCTCTGGGATGGCTTCCCAACTCACTTTCAAGTCTCTTAGCCATAAAAACTAATTTGTCTTTAGCTTTTCTCCCTTTTTGTCAAGGTTTTTTTTTCCCCCCAGATGCATTGCTTGTTGGTACTTGGTAGCAATCCCTCGGTGCCAGGGAGGCTCATCCCTGGGAGTCATGTCCCATACTGTGGGGGAGTTATTGCTTTTATATGCTGAGTTTGGCTTAGAGAGAAGTCACATTTGAGCAACAAGGAGGCTCCCCATAGGTAACTCTTAGGCATCTTATGTCACTAGGCTAAGTTTCAATATCAAGAGCAAAGGCTCATAAGCATAGTCATCAATCTCAAGGGTCCTTCAATGGACCATCCTCCTTCACAAATCATTGTCCCTGTACTTGGGGCATTCTTCTTGTTCCATTAGAGAATGTGGCAGAGCTTCCCCAGATGGGAATTTGATATACTTTTGGTTATTGTGTGAATCTCCACCCACCGTGAAAATGTCCCATGAACATTTGAACACATTTATATGCCTTATATGTATACCCAGGTGAACTCCCTCCCATGTATCCCCCCTCACTGACACCCCACACCAGTGATCCTCCCCTGCCACCGTTTTAATCCATTCTATGATCTAAAACCGCTTCAAGAATGAAGCCAATAAAATATCCACATACAATTAATAAGAAAATGAAATAGTAATGATAGTTTTATACATAAGAAGTAAAATACAGAAAAATAATAATAAAAAGTAATTATAGAATAATATTTTTAAAAATTGGAATATTAAAAAATAATGAAAAAATATTTGAAGAAAAAAAACTTTTTTTTTTTTTACATTTTGCCTTTCATCACTGCAAGACTGTTGTCCTGGATGTACAGTGACATTTTCTTCCATTTATTCCCCCAGTGTCTTACTTTTTTTTTTTCATTTTTTTCTTCAAAGAAGTTTTAGGTCACAGTAGAGTCACATACAGAATACAGGGAATTCTCATATTCTTAATATCCTCCCCCTTTTACCCTTTGCCCCATCAATAACATTTTATATGTGGATGGTACATTTGTTACAATTGATGCACAAATATTGAAACATAGCTACTAACCATCGTCAGTGGTTCACATTATGGTTTACATTTTGGACCATATACTTTGATAAGTTCTGATAAAATTAAAGGTGGTCTGTATCCATCTTTGTAAGATCATGTAGAAACTTCCATTACCCCAAAAATGCCCCCACTCCATCTTTTTATTCCTCCCTTCCCCTCCCCTTCAGGCCCATGGTAACCACCAGTCTTCACTCCTTGACGGACAAGATTCATAGTTACTTTCATCTTCACTGAGGGTTTGACACACTGGTCTGTCTCCCTTATTAGGCACCACTAATGCTCTCAAGTGACTCCCATCCTTCTGTTTGAGAATAGAGCGGGCCTCTCTAGGATGGGAGTCCAACACCTTCCTGCTCATTATGTGGGTCTCTACCCACTGATGCAACACACTATGCCTAAATGACCACTCACACGCTCCCTAGAAGCCTGTCCCATGTGTGCCCTGGCCCGAATGCCCCCCATCCAACACCCTAAACCTTCCTTGTCATATTGCCAAATGAGCATTCCCAACATCATAATTTCAACCACAAACCCACCAATCCCCAGTGTTCACCTGTTCCCTCCCCCAACCCTTCCCCCAGTTCCATGGACTATTCATCCCACCCTTCCCCCCTGCCTCCCTGTCAAACCTGTACCACCCAACCCAATATTATCACTATACCTCTGTCATGTCCCTTTCTATTTCCTGTAAACCTATCTTCCAGACTCTAGCTCTGTGAGTTTGCTTAGTTTGCTTAATTTATATCAGTGACATCATGTAATATTTGTCCTTCAATGCCTGGCTTGCTTCACTCAACATAAGATCCTCAAGGTTCATCCATATTGTCCCATGTGTTAGTACTGTATTCCTTCTTACTGCTGAGTAATATTCCATTGTATGTATGTACCACATTTTGTTTATCCATTCATGAGTTGATGGGCATTTGTGTTGATTCCAACTTTTGGCAATATGAATAATGCTGCTATGAACATTGGTGTGCATATATCTGTTCGTGTCCTTGCTTTCAATTCTTCTGGGTATATACCCAGCAGTGGAATTACTGGATCATATGGCAGTTCTATAGTTAGCTTCCTGAGGACCCACCAAACTGTCCTCCACAATGGCTGCACCATTCTACATTCCCACCAGCAGTGGATGAGGGTTCCCATTCTTCTGCATCCTCCCCAACACTTGAAGTCCTCTGTTTTTTTTAATAGCCACCAGTATATTGGGTGTAAGATGGTATCTCACTGTAGTTTTGATTTGCATTTCCCTAATAGCTAGTGATACTGAGCATCTTTTCATGTGCTTTTTAGCCATTTGTATTTCTTCTTTGGAGTAGTGTCTATTCAAATTACTTGCCCATTTTTTAAAAAAGATGTATTTATTATTTATGTATTTCTCCTCCCCCCCCCCCGCCCATTGTCTGCTCTTTGTGTCCATTCGCTGTGTGTTCTTCTGTGTCTGCTTGTCTTCTCTTTAGGCAGCACAAGAAACCAATCCTGGGAGCTTCTGAGTGGAAGAGAGGTGCTCAATCTCTTGTGCCACCTTAGCTACCTGGTCTGCTGTGTCTCTTATTGTCTTTCCTCTGTGTCTCTTTTTTTTCTTGTGTAATCTTGCTGCGCCAGCTCTCTGCTCGGGCCAGCACTCCTGCATGGGCCAGCACTCCTGCATGGACCAGCACTCCTGTGTGGGCCAGCATGCCATGTGGGCCAGCACTCCACGTGGGCCAGCTTGCCTTCACCAGGAGGCCCCAGGAATCGAACCCTGGACCTTCTATATAGTAGATGGGAGCCCAATCACTTGAGCCACATCTGCTTCCCCACTTGCCCATTTTTTAAATGGGTTGTTCGTCTTTTTATTTTCGAGGTGTAGTATTTCTTTATATATGATAGAGAATAGACTCCTATCAGATATATGGTTACCAAATATTTTTTCCCATTGGGTAGGCTGCCTTTTCACTTTCTTGACAAATTCCTTTGAGGTACAAAAGTTTTTAATTTTGTGGAGGTCCCATTTGTCTATTTTTTCTTTCCTGCTCATGCTTTGGGTGTGAAGTTCATGAAATTGTTTCCTACTACAAGGTACTGTGGATGTTTCCCGACATTATCTTCCAAGGTTTTTATGGTTTTGGATTTTATATTTAGATCTTTGATCCATTTTGGGTTAATTTTTGTATAAGGTATGAGATGGTGTTCCTTTCTCTTTCTTTTGGACATGGATATCCAGTTCTCCAAGCACCATTTATTAAAGAGGCCATTTTCTCCCAGTTGAGTGGGCTTGGTGGCCTTGTTGAATATCAGATGACTGTATATGCGAGGATCTATATCAGAACTCTTGATTCGGTTCCATTGATCAGTATGTCTGTCCTTGTGCCAATACCATGCAGTTTTGACCAGTGTAGATTTGTAGTATGTTTTAAAGTCAGGTAGTGTGATTTCTCCAATTTTGTTTTTCTTTTTCAAAATGTCTTTGGCTATTCGGGGTCTCTTGCCCTTCAAAATAAATTTCATAGTTTATCCAATTCAGTAAAAAATGCTATGTTGATTTTTATTGGGATTGCATTAAATCTGTATATCAGTTTGGGTAGGGTAGACATCTTAATGATTAGTCTTCCTATTCATGAACAGGGAATATTCTTCCATTTAATTAAGGCTTCTTTGATTTCCTTTAACAGCGTTGTGTAGTTTTCTGCATATAAGTCATTTACATCTTTAGTTAAATTTATTCCTAGGTATTTGATTATTTTTGTTGTTATTGTAAATGGTATTTTTTTCCTGATTTCCTCCTCAGATTGCTCATTATTGGTGTACAGAAATGCTACTGATTTTTGCACTTTGATCTTATAACCTGCGACTTTATTGAACTCATTTATCAGCTCTAGAAGCTTTGTTGTAGATTTCTCAGGGCTTTCTATGTATAAGATCATGTAATCTGCAAATAGTGAAGTTTTTGCTTCTTCCTTTCCAATCTGGATGCCTTTTATATCTTTTTCTTGCCTAAGTGCTCAAGCAAGTACTTCTAAAACAATATTAAATAGGAGCAGTGATAGTGGGCATTCTTGTCTAGTTCCTGATCTTAGAGGGAAAGCTTATAGGATTTCACCATTGTATATGATGTTTGCTGTGGGTTTTTCATATATACCCTTTATCATGTTGAGGGAGTTTCTTTCTATCCCTATCTTTTGTAGTGTTTTTATCAGGAAATGGTGCTATATTTTGTTGAATGCTTTTTCTACATCTATAGAGATGATTATGTGATTTTTTTCTTGCAGTCTGTTTATGTGGTTTATAACATTGATTGATTTTCTTATATTGAACCATCCTTGCATACCAGGGATGAAGCCAACTTGATCATGGTATATAATTTGTTTGATGTGTTGTTGAATACAATTAGCAAGTATTTTGTTGAGGATTTTAGCATCTAGGTTCATTAGGGAGATTGGTCTATAGTTTTCCTTTCTTGTGGTGTCTTTGTTTGACTTTGGTATTAGGGTTATGTTGGTGTCTCAGAATGAGTTAGGCAATGTTCCTTCCACTTCTATTTTTTGGAAGTGTTGAAGCAGGATTGGTGTTAGTGCTTTCTGGAATGTTTGGTGGAATTCACCCGTGAAGCCTTCTGGTCCTGGGCTCTTCTTACTTGGGAGGTTTTTGATGACTAATTCTATCTCAGTACTTTTGGTTGGCTTGTTGAGCTAATCAATTTCTTCTTTTGTCAAAGTAGGTTGCTTGTGTGTTTCTAGGAATTTGTCCATTTCCTCTAAATTGTTCATCTTGTTGGCATATATTAATAATTTTTCAAAGTGCCCTTTTATGATACTCTTTATTTCTGTGGGGTCAGTGGTGATATCCTGTGTTAGTCAGGGTTCTCTCGGGAAACAGAATCAACAGGAGATATCTGTCAATAATATGAGATTTTATAAGAGTCTCTCATGTGACTGTGGGGATGCACAAGTCCAGGTTCCGCAGGCAGGCTGCAAGCCAGGGGCTCCAATGAAAGTCCGATGAAAGGTCCTTGATGAGTTTCCGGGAGACCTTGGCTATTCAAAGATGACCTGGGAAATTTCTTTCTGAATGTTGAAATCACTTCCCTTTTTAAGGCATTCAACTAATTGGATAAAGCGTCACTCATTGCTGACGGCAATCTCCCTGATTAATGTAGATGTAATCAGCTATCTATGCAGTAAACTCACTGGTAACTAAAGTCCATAAGTGTCCTTGTATTATAATTAGCCCAGTGCTTGCTTGACCAAACACCTAGGTACAGTTACCTGGCCGAGTTGACACATTAGCCTAACCATCACAGATGTGTTGTTGAATATGATTAACAAGTATTTTGTTGAGGATTTTAGTATCCAGGTTCATTAGAAAAATTGGTCTGTAGTTTTCTTTTCCTGTGGCATCTTTACATGACTTTGGTATTGGGGTGATGTTGGCATTATAGAATGAGTCAGACAATGATCCCTTCACTTCCATTTTTTGGAAGAGTTTAAGCAGGATCAGTGTTCTTTCTGGAATGATTGGTAGAATTTCCTGTGAAGCCATCTTGTCCTGGGCTTTTCTTAGTTGAGAGGTTTTTGATAAATAATTCAATCTTGTTTCTTGTGATTGGTCTGTTGAGTTCATCAATTTCTTCTTTTGTCAATGTAGGCTACTTGTGTGTTTCTAGAAATTTGTCCATTTCATCTAAGTTATCTGTCTTGTGGGCATACAATTTTTCAAAGTATCCTTTATGATACTCAATTTCTGTGGTATAAGTGGTGGTATCCCCTCCCTAGTTTTTTTACTTTATGTATTTGCATCTTTTGTCTTTGTTAGTCTAGCTAAGGGTTTGTCAATTTTATTAATCTTCTTAAAGGATCAGCTTTTGGTTTTGTTAAACTTTTCCAGTGTTTTATTATTCTCAATTTCATTTAGCTCTGCTCTAATCTTTATTCCCTTCTTTCTGTTTGCTTCGGGATTAGGTTGTTATCGTTTTTCTAGTTCTCCAGGTGTGCAGTTGGGTCTTTGATTTTAGCTCTTTCTTCTTTTTTAATATAGGCATTTATGCTGGTAAATTTCCCTCTCAGCACTGCTTTTGCTGCATCCCATAGGTTTTGATATGTTGTGTTGTCATTTTCATTCATTTCAGGGTAGTAACTGATTTCTTTTGCAATTTCCTCCTTAACCTACTGATTGTCTAAGAGTGTGTTGTTTAACTTCCATATCTTTGTGCCTGTTCTGGTTCTCTGCCCTTTATTAATTTCCAGCTTCATTTCATTGTGGTCAGAGAAATTCCTGTATAATTTCAATCTTTCTGAATTCGTTGAGAGTTGTTCTATGACCTAGCATGTGGTCTATCCCAGATAATGGCCCATGTGTGCTCGAGAAGAATGTATATCCTGCTGTATTTGGGTGTAATGTTCTGTATATGTCTATTAGGTCTAGATTCTCTAATATATCATTCAATACCTCTGTTTCTTTATTGACTGTCAAGATGTTCTGTCTAATGGTGATAATGGTATATTAAAGTCCCCCATTATAATTATAGAGGCATATATTTCTTCACTTAGTTTTTCCAATGTTTGCCTCATATATTTTGGGGTACCCTAGTTAGGTTCATAAATGTTTGTTCTTTCTTCTTGATACATCACCCCTTTTATTAATATATACAGTAGTGTCCTTCTTTATCTCTTACAATAGTTTTGCATTTAAAGTCTATTTTGTCCAATATTAGTGTGGCTACTTCTGCCCTTTTTTGGTTATTGTTTGCATGTAAACTCATTTTCCAACCATTCTCTTGCGACCTCCTTGCATTTCTGCATCTAATATGAATTTTTTGTAGAAAGCATATAGATGGGTCATATTTCCTTGTCCATTCTGCCAATCCGTGTCTTTTGATTGGAGAGTTTAATCCATTAACATTTAATGTTATTATTGTCATAGCAGTACTTACATTAGCCATATTTTTTAGGTTTACATTTGTCATATTTTCTTTTTATTTCTCTTTTTACCTTTTTAGTTATTCTTACTAATGCTCTTCCTTTCTACACTCTTCTCCAACCCTCTTCCTCCTGTTTTTTTCCTTTCAGCTTACAGAACACCCTTTAGTATTTCTTGAACGGCAGGTTTCTTGTTGACAAACACTCTTAATTTCTATTTATCTGTGAATATTTTGAACTCGTGTTCATTTTCAAATGCCAGCTTTGCTGGATACAGAATTCTAGGCTGACAATTTTTTCATTTAGCACCTTAACTATATCATATACTGCCTTCTCACCTCCATGGTTTCAGATGAGAAGTCAGTGCTTACTCTAATCGAGCTTCCTTTGTATTTGATGGACCTCTTTTCTCTTGCTGCTTTCAGTATTCTCTCTTTGACTTGAGTGTTTGACAATTTGATAAGTATATGTCTTGGGGTAGGCCTGTTAGGATTAATACTGTGCACTGTGCTTCCTGGACACGTACATCCATGTCCCTCAAAAGTGTTGGGAAATTTTCAGCCATTATTTCTACCAACACTCCTTCTGCCTCCTTTCCCTTATCTTCTCCCTCTGGGATGCCTGTAATGCATATGTTTCTGTGTTTTGTCTTGTCATTCATTTCCCTGAGTCCTTGCTGAATTTTTTTTATCTTTATACCTGTCTGTTCTACTAGCTATCTGATTTCAGATGTTCTATCTTCAGTGTCACTAATTCTTTCCTCTGTCTGTTCAAATCTGCTGTTACGTGCTTCCAGCATATTTTTTATTTCTTGCATTGTACCATTCATCACCATCAGATCCATTCTCTTTTTATGTAAGTTTATAATTTCTTTGGTATGTTCCCCCAGTGTCTTCTTAATATCTTTTAGCTCTTCCTTCACTTCATTAAGTTGATTCATGATATTTGTTTGGACATCCTTGATTAGTTGTCTGTATCCCTTCCTGCTTTTAAGTTTGTTCATTAGACTGGGCTATGTCTCCCTCTTTCTTAGTATAGCTTGTAATTTTTGGTTGGTGTCTAGGTATGTGTTTATCTTGATGGGCTTATTCAGATGGTTAACTTCTCTTTTACTCTAGTGTTTTATTTTGTTTTGTGTTAAGGTTCCTCTTTGACACTTGGTTCCACTTATTCTATATCCTTGTATCTACGTTCCCTTGCAAAAATATTAAGAACAGAGAAAAGGAAAGAAGAGAAAAAGAATAACAGTAATAATAAAAAAGATAAAAAAGGAATCATAAAAGAGCCAGGAAAATAAATAATAGGAGTGGGAAAAAAATCTTAAAAAATACAAAGGAATAAGAATAAAAAAGGTGGAATGAAAAATGAAACAAGAAAAAATAGAATAAAATAAAAGACTGGAAAGATGAGAAGAGAAGAAGAAGAAGAAAAATAATGCCAAACAAGAAAAAGTAGAATGAAAGAAAAGCAACAGAAGAGGGAAAGATGAAAGAAAGAAAAGAAATTTTTAAAAAACTGAGGAGAAAAAATAAGGAAAAGAGAAAAAAGAAACAAAGAAAGAGAAAAAAGAACAAACAAAAAACAACCCAGGAAAAGCAAACTTCCCACTTAGACCCCTAGGAACCGTCTCAGGCTGCCGGTGTTCATCAGTCAATCACCCTGCAGCTTGCCTTTCACAGATAAGGTACCCAGTTTTAGTGAATAAAATAAAGTATAAAAAATAAAAATAATAAAAAAATATAAAATAACAGATTGAAAAACCTAAAACAAAAAAATCTCAGTCTATAAGTTCCCTGTCATAAGGTGCTAGCTGGGTGCCTGACAACCCACTGGATCACTCTCAGGATCCCTTCTCTTAGGACATACTGGGAATTGAACCAGGGACCTCGTATATGTGAGGCAGGCATTTCTCCACTGAGCTATACCTGCTCCACAGGTTAGGTAGGCTTCTTAAAGCTTATCTGGCTCTCCCCAACCTCTTTTCCCTCAGGTGAGCTGGGCTTCTAACAGTTTGCAGGCTCTCTCCTGACCTACTTCTCTCTCGGGCTATTGGGTGCTTGTCTCCACCTACTCCCTCACTGACCTAGTTCTTCTCTTTCCCTGGGCATCTGGGTGTGACAGCCTGCCTGATTGGATCTCCCCTCCCCTCTCTCTGGAGCCACTTCAGTGCTGGCAGGGGTCTTTTTTGAGATTCAAAGTGGGGCTCAGCTGGCCAAACTCACTGAAGAGAAACCACTCTCCACCTTCCACCAGACCCCTCTTCCTCCCAGGGAGGAAAATGTTCTTTCCCCATTCAGCTGGGTGCAGTAAGCCAGGGGTTTTACTGAGGCTATTCACCTTGAGGGTGTGATATATGACATTCCCAGGCACAGGGGTGAGTAACTTATGGTTTACATTTGGCCTCTTTGCCTCTTTTTCCCTCTCCCTCCTGGATGATATGCAGCACTCTCCTGGTCTGCAGATCCCCAAAGCAGCTCCCTCAGATAGCTTTTTGCCCTTCCTCTGTTGTTTTTATGAGAGAGTTGAGCCCTGCCTAGCAATTCCAATGCCATCTTCCTGGAAGTCCCTTAATTCTTCCCGAAATGTTTGGTAGAATTCACCTGTGAAGCCATCTGGTCCTGGACTTTTCTTTGTTGGGAGGTTTTTGATGATTGATTCAATCTCTTTGCTTGTGATTGGTTTGTTGAGTTCCTGTATTTCTTGTCGAGCCAATGTAAGTTGTTTGTGCATTTCTAGAAATTTGTCCATTTCATCTAGGTTGTCTAATTTGTTGGCATAGAGTTTCTCATAATATCCTCTTATGATCCTTTTTATTTCTATCAGGTCGGTCATAATGTCCCCACTTTCATTCCTGATTTTATTTATTTTCATCCTCTCTCTTTTTTCCTTTGTTAGTCTTGCTAAGGGTTTGTCGATTTTATTGATTTCCTCAAAGAACCACATTTTGGTTTTGTTGATTTTCTCTATTTTTGTTGTTGTGCTTCTCAAATTCATTTATTTCTGCTCTAATTTTAGTTATTTCTTTCTTTCTGCTTGCTTTGGGATTGGTTTTCTGTTCTTTTTCTAGTTTCTCAAATTATTCAGTTAGATCTTTGATTTTAGTGCTATCATCTTTTTTAATATAGACATTTAGGGCTATAAATTCCCCTCTTAGCACTGCCTTCACTGTATCCCATAAGTTTTGATAATTTGTGTTCTCATTTTCATTCATCTGGAGATATCTACTAATTTCTCTTGCAGTTTCTTCTTTGGCCCACTGATTGTTTAGGAGTGTGTTGTTTAGCCTTCATTATGATCAGAGAAGATGCTAAATATAATTTCAGTCTTTTTAAATTTATTGAGAGTTGTGTTGTGGCCCAATCTGTGGTCTATCCTGGAGAAAGAGCCATGAGCACTTGAGAAGAATGTATAACCTGCAATGTTCTGTCTATGTCTGTCAGGTCCAGTTAGTCTATTTTATTGTTCAAGTTCTCTGTTTCCTTGTTGATCTTCTAATTGTTCTATCTATTGAAGTGAGTGATGTGTTGAAGTCTCCAACTATCATTGTAGAGACATCTGTTTCTCCTTTCAGCTTTGCCAGAGTTTGCCTCATGTATTTTGGGATACCCTGGTTAGGTGCAAAATATTTATGACTGTTACTCTTTCCTGGTGGATTGTCCCTTTTATTAATATATAATGGCCTTTGCATTTCTTATCACCTTTTTGCATTTAAAGTCTGTTTTGTCTGACACCACTATAGCTACCCTTGCTCTCTTTTGGTTACTATTTGCATGAAATATCTTTTTCCAACCTTTTACTTTCAGTCTATTTGCATCCTTAGGTCTAAAGTGAGTCTCCTGAAGACAACATATGGATGGCTCATGTTTTCTTATCCATTCTGTCAGCCTATGTCTTTGATTGGGGAGTTTAATCCATTAACATTCAATGTTATTACTGTAAAGGCATTACTTACTTCAGCCATTTTATCCCTTGGCTTTCATATGTCATATCTTATTTTTATCCATCTTTTTACCATTTTGGTTATCTTTTCTGATAGTCTTCATTCTCCACCAAGCCTCTCTCTACTCTTCTCTGGCTGCAGAACTCCCTTTAGTGTTTCTTGCAGAGCTGGATTCTTACTTATGATCTCTCCTTGTTTCTGTTTATTTGTGAATATTTTAAACTCACCATCATATTTGAAGGACAGTTTTGCCAGATAAAGAATTATTGGCTGGTAGTATTTCTCTTTTGGTACCTTAATTCTATCATACCACTGCCTCCTCACCTCCACGGTTTCTGAAGAGAAATCCACACTAAGTCTTATTAGAACATTCCTTGTATGTGATGTTTTGCTTTTCCCTTCCTGCTTTCAGAATTTTCTCTTTATCTTTGGCATTTAACATTCTGCATATTATGTGTCTTGGGTAGGTCTATTTGTATTTATTCTAATTGGAGTACGCTGTGCTTCCTGGACACATATATTCATGTCTTTCTTGAGAGCTGGGAAGCTTTAGGCCATTATACCTCAAATACTCATTCTACCCCTTTTCTCTTCTTGTCTTCTCCGGAACTCCCATAACACATAGGTCAGTGTGCTTCATGTTATCATTCAACTCCCTGAGACCCTGCTTAATTTTTTCAATTCTTTTTCCTTTCTGTTCTCTTTTCAATTTCAGTTGTTCTGTCCTCTACATCACTGATTTTTTCTTCCATGATTTCAAATCTGCTGTTGTATGCCTCTATTGTATTTTTAATCTCACTTATTGTGTCTTTCATTTCCACAAGCTCTGTTATGTTTCTATCCAAGATTTCAAATTTTTCTTTGTGCTCACCTAGTATCTTGTATCTTCTTAATGTATTTTATTTCTTTAGACAAGTTGTCCTTCAACTCCATAATTCAACTCATACAAATCTAGGAGATTTGTATGAACCTCATTGATTAGCTGTTTCAAGTCCTCTGTCTCATATGGAGCTTTGATTTATTCCTTTGCCTGAGTCATATCTTCCTTTTTCTTTGTATGGCTTGTAATTTTTTTTGCTGAAGTCTAAGCATCTGATTGATTCTGAATTTACTCTGATGTTCAGTTTCCTCTCTCTTGCCTAGGGACTGACTGTTAAGTAGCTGTGTGCTACCACTGTTCTTTGACTCTTGGTTCAACTTGTTCTAGATATTTAGGATTGCCCCTGTTTAACTGCTCAAACCAGGGCTAAGGACCTAGTAATGGAGTGCAGGCCAGTTTCTAAGGGCCTTGGAGAGGGTGGCAGTAAGGGCACCTGCTTGCCTCTCTTATTTATTTATCATTATTATTCCTTTTTGTGCACTTTTCTAGTCTGGCCAGCAGATGGTGCTCATTGGCAGACCGCTCAGCTCAGACCCCAGGTGCTGGAGGAGGGGATGCATTCAGTGTAACTCCTCAGGTGGGTGAGTGGTGCAGAAGCAATGTCCTCAGGACTGACCAAGTCTCGCAAACAAACTATCTCAAAAGCTGTTCTTCACCCTTGGCCTGCCACACCTTCCCTCCCTCTGCCTCCTCAGCAACCAGCCTGGGGCAGTAGGAAGGGTGTTTGAGAAGGCATATTATCTTGAACTCCCTGCTGGCTCTCAGGGCAAAAAATGTTGCGGCCCCACCAGGCCTGGAAGTGTGGGACCCCTTCAATGCAGCAGGCCAAGTTCACTGGCCAAAATATGAACTTGCTGTAGGCTGTGTCCCTTCCTCTCCCCTTTCTTGGAGAATTGGACTGTGCAACCTCCTCAGTCCGCAGCCACTGCAGTCCACAGCGGCTGCAATTCACAGTCACTGCAGTCTACAGAATGCTATTTGCTCGATAGGTGGGGGGAAGGGTGCCTGCTACTGCTTTTACAGCTCTACTCAGGGGATTTTTCAGCCCGCTGAGACTCCTTTCCTCTGGCTGTCTCTCTTCTGGGTGGTGTCTCAGCTTCCCCTGGTGTCCTGAGCCCACCAGAGAAGCCCTCCAGACATTCTCCACCTGATGGAACAGATATAGGTCAGTGGGTGAATGCGTGCTTCATGTGTATGAGTTCCTGGGTTCAATCCCTGGTATATCCTAAAACAAACAAACAAACTTCTCTGCCTGTCCGCTAGCTATTCTTTCTGGGAGAAAAGTGATCCCTCATCCATCCTCCTGGAAGTCCTCTGGCTATTTTATAATAGCTTATTGAGATATAAATTGTATTGCACCCATTGTAAGTGTGCAATTAAATGATTTTTAGCATACTTACAGAATTGTGCAACCATTAACATGTTGATTATCCCACAAAGAAATCTGTACTCATTAGTGGTACAGATTTTGCCTTCAACCCCGAGACACTGGCAATCACTAATCTATTTTTCAGTTCTGTAGCTTTTCAAATTCTGGAAATTTCATAAAATCATATCAAACAATGTGTGGTCTTTTGTGACTGCCTTCTTTCCCTTAACATAATATTTTCAAGGTTCATCCATGTTGTAATATATATAGTACTTCATTGCTTCTTATTGTTGAATAATATTCCATTGTATGGATATAGCTCATTTTATTTACCCATTCATGAGTTGATGGATATTTAAATTGTTCCTACTTTTTGTCTATTTAAATAATGCTGCTATGAACAGTCATGTAAAGTTGCATGGACATATATTTTTGCTTCATCTTTTCATTTTCTTGAGTAGATACTAGGAGTGGATTCCTGGGCCCTATGATAAGTATACATTTGAGGAACTGTCAAATTGTTTTTCAAAATGGCCACATCATTTTACATTCCACTTAGCAAAGTATGAGAATTCTATTTTCTCCATATCTTTGCCAATACTTGTTATTGCCTGACTCTTTGATTATATCCATTCTAGTGGGTGTGAAGTAGTTTTGATTTGCTTTTCCCTAATAACTAATGATGTTGAGCATCTTTTAATGTGTTTATTAGTGATTAGTCTATCTTTTTTGGAGAAATGTCTGTTCAAATCTTTACCCATTTTAATGGGGATATTTGCCTTTTGGTAAATTGAGTTCTAAGAATTCTTTATATATTCTGGATAATACTCTTATCAAATACATGACTTGCAGATATTTTGGTTGTCTTTTCACTTTCTTGATGGTGTGCTCTGAAATATAAACACTTATGATTTTGATGATTTCCAACTTACTTCTTATTAGATGTCATATATAAGAAATCATTGCCCAATGCAAGGTCACAAAGATTTATTCCTGTGTTTTCATCTAAGAATATTATAGTTTTAGCTCTTACATTTAGGTTCATGATACATTGCAAATTAATTTTTGTATCTGATGTGAGTAAAGGATTGAAATTCATTCTTTTGCATGAGAATATCCAGTTGTTTCAGCAACATTTACTGAAAAGACTGTTCTTTCCCTTTTTAATTGTCCTGTCCTTGTGGTAAATTAATTTCCTATAAATGTGAGGCCTTATTTCTGGACTCTCAATTCTGTTTCCTTGAGCTATATGTCTGTCCT